>JTDE01000786.1:131498-156968 GCA_014338405.1 Paragonimus skrjabini miyazakii
TGGCATGAGTGACTCTATCGGTATGGTGGCCACACCGTCCAGTTTAGCCCAATAGGCCATCGAGAGGCGTAAGCGGTCACACCGCGTCAAGGTCCAGTCTCGTTGTGACGCTGTTCAGCATAAAATATGAATCACAAAAATGTCCAAGGAAAGCAAGGAACATCAGTGGCTACGTTCATTTAGCGCACACCTTGAACCCACCAAAACCCGTTCAGATTGCCTAAGAGATAAGGCAAACCAGTTTCGCATAACATGAGGAGAGCAGTAGCCCTAAAAACAAATGACAAGTTGCGCACGTAGACGAGAACGTGTATAAGTCATTGGGACATGACGTCAAGAACAAGCAGATATTGAACAAAATAGGTCGTCTAAGTCGTGAGTAACAAAATGCGGAGTGAATGTGAAGCGGACGAGACAGATTGTGTGACTGACTATTCGAACCGGAGAAATAGAGTTAGCCACGTGTTTGCGTCCATATCGACACCGGGAAAGAAGAGCTCGCGGATGCCGTGCGATAGCGCTAGACTTTGTGTGATAGTTAGAAGAAAGAGATAAACACAAAAAGGTCTTGTTCATATTTAGATAATGCAAGTAGATCGGTCAAAATGATGGTGAACACATAAGACGGTCGTGCACACGTACGGGAACACAAAAAAGAGAAGTTAACGATTACTATGGCGCATAAAAACGAAGGCGGTGAGAGTAGTTCAGAAAAATGGATTGCTATACAAAAACTAGTTCAAATTAGGGATGGGGGTGATAAATAAAAATGAGAACGATGATGAGCAACTGACCAAAAGAAGATCAAGGTGACCTGGAAATTTGTGTATTTGTGTCTATATATGTTTTACGCACATGAGAATCACGTTGTGATGGTGAATGAACGGTGCAGAAAATACGGCATTGGAGTTGGTCAGAATCTCGTACATTTGAGTTCATCATACTTTTCGTCCGGTGATCACAATAATGGAGATGGGGGGAGGAACTCAATGTAAATGCCTGAAAAACACAGCACAGTTTATCACGTCTTGAGATAGCAGGCAGCCTCAACAAAAAACGGAAGTGGGGACAAAAGAACGTCAGAAATGAAGTGCAGATAAATGAAGAGGCAGTGAACTGTGTCCCCAGTGAATACAACTCAGTGAAGTGAACCGAGCACACATGTACAACTGTACAATATATGTGGATGCCAAATTCTGACCAACCTCACCAGCGTGAAACAGTCACAACGGAACTATTGTATACATACAGTTTGGCAGGTTATCCACGAGTTGGGCGCATCGTAAAACTGTACGATCTCTTATTCTGATTGTGTGGGTGTGATATAGGAAAGTTAACGCCTATCTCACAAGTGCAACGATTTCATCACCAGATCGGCAATTGGCCGGAATTGTAGAGTGGATCCGCGAATGCGTTTCAATCGCACTCCACGTAAATGCAGACGAGGCAGTTGACAAACTTCCATTTCCCAATGCACCGGGTCGTCGCGAAGACCAGAATGATGCAGTATTGGGCTCAACGACGCCGATTCCGTGGTAGAAGAAGCAGGAGCAACCGTCGAAGTATTCGCAGTGGGCACCGTATGGCTTCGTAACGGACCGCGATCAGCAGCCCAAGAGCATCGAAGCAGGAACGGCAAATGTTGATCGTAGGCGTAGCGACATCCTGGTGTGAGTTCCAGAGCGAGAACAATATTCTTCAATACATCTTCAGCTGATTTAGTGCTCGTGGTGTGTACGCTCCACGGAAAACGAACCTCTCGTGGACCAGTCAGGACACCAGTTGCATTTTCAGCCATATGTGTCCGCTGGTCATGAGGCTTGCTAGTTGTTGTAAATGAAAAAGTGCATTGGACTGTTCAAAATCAATGAAAGGACAATAGCAAATACTGATACACAGTTATGATAAAAAGATACATCAGTGATCGATTGGTAATGAATGAAAATAAACAATGAATCGTAGATGAAACAAACACAAGAGCTTATAACGGCAGTTTCATTCCATGTAGGGTGTTTAATTAAGGTTATAAATCGAGTTTTGAACCACAAACAGTTCGGAATGCGGTCTTCATCGTAGGAACGCACATTAAACACAAGTAACTTGGTCGCAGCTTTTGGAGTATCTTAAGCCATAAACGAGTATAAGATAGACATTGACATTAAGTGCATGAGTCATCGTAAACTAGGTGGTACTGAGCTGATGGATGTGGTAGACTTAACGTTCTGAGAACAGCCTAGTAAAAGTGTTAACATAGTGCCATACAATAAAGAACAGATAAGAGATGAAGTGAGCCCAACTTACATCAACCAAAGCTTCGATTACGTAACAGTAGCGAGTATCTGTTATAAAGTTCCAGATCCGCCTTAAAGTCCGTCACCAAACGGACAAAATACCGAGTCCTATCCGCCCCGAAGGATGTGGGTTTTGCAAACCCAATAAAGATCCAGTCAATTTGGTAGGTAACGCAAGAAGCGTTAAGAAGACAAGGTGCATCTCTCCCATTGACTAAACTAAATTTCTACTCACATGTTAGTAAGTTTATGGTGAACGGGAATACTGAACGTCAGACAAACACGTTGACAGTGGATGAAGTATCCTTAATATTAGACTTCTTGAGTCCATATTCATTAGCAATACATACGAACATGAATATAGAGACAAACGAGAGCGTAGTATGTCTGAACAAGATTTAAAAAAAGACTGAGGTCGTAACTCGAACACTCAGGCTTGTAAAGAACCATATCATGGCCGTGGATCACTAAGACATCAACTAGTCCTTTGAACAAAATGAACGGTTTGGGGAGCAGGTAACTACCACCCCTCCACTCCGATTGGAATCACCACCGTCACGACGAGACTGAACCATGACGCGGTGTGACGACTTGTGCATCTTCATGACCTATTGAGCTAAACTGGACGGTATGGCCACCACACCGACAGTCACTTATCTCAGGCAGGCCAGTGGGTAGAAGTTTAACAAACTACAATCTCCCAGTTTTTCAGGTTGGGAGTTGGAAGAAGATTGGCATCTTTTATACGGAAAAAGGACCACTTCTGGTATACTATCCCCCACCGCCCTGCGATACAGACTTATGAGCCGCAGGCTTTGGTTGAGAACCGTCTAGGTCTGAGCGTCCTCGCAATATCTCAGCCCACACACAAACATGAATATTCAAGACTTAATTCCATACTGCACCAACCGTCTCGCAGTATAAACCGGGTCATCCTATCTGCTGCGTACAGCAGAGTGGATAGGAGGAAACATTATACTACTGGCCCTTCCCCCCATAATCTTATCAAATGTAGCTATTGGGCCCATCCCGACCTCCACTTCTAGTGATTACTCTACAGGTCCCACAACAGATGTAGCTAATCATAATAACACTGTGTCGGTAAGTTCTACTTCTTGCCATTCAGCTTCAAGCCTCCCTCGTCCCTTGCTTAGACCTAGAACGCAAATCAATATAGGTGCCTTCAATCTTCGCATTCTAAAACGGATAGGTCAACAGGCCGAACGAACATTAGACTGGTTGAATGTCGACGTCTGCTGCACTTCGGGAGAGTAGTCAACGTATGGAAGTAATAGCACCCACACTGGTCATACAGTTTGGGTGACCTTACAGCCGGCGCTACCAGTCAGGCTTGACTAGGTACAGTCCTCAGCACGACGGCCGCAGTCTCAGTGATAAATTGGACTCCTGTTAACGGTAGACTTTGTGCCGTCTGCTTGGCAGGTTCTGTTAAGACCAGTTCTAGACGCAAAACCTTCAGAAATCCTTTCATTACAAATTTTTATGGTCCAACTGACTGTACCGACGCTGGCGTCAAGGACGCCTTTTCGTCGGATCTGGCCGCTCTCTTTCGGTCGACACACGATATAGTCAATTTGACCGGAGATATGAACGCCCAGGTCGGCCGTCGTGGTGAGGCCGAATCTCTTTTAGGTGGTTGGCTTAGGATAGCATCACACCACTCGGAAAATGGCGGGCCACTGTTACAGGTGTGCGCTGAGCATAAACTATTTTTAGCCAGCACTAGTCTTAGGCATCGTGCACGTCATTGTTATACTTGGCGCCCGCCTTCTCCGAATCAGGTATGGTCTCAGATAGACCACATAGCTGTTGGTTACAGGTGGCGTGGTTGCATTCAAGAATGTCGTTCTTACTGGAACACATACTTGGATTCGGATAATGCATTGGTATGTTGTCGTTTTGTTCTTACTTTCTCTGGGCAACAGCCCCACCGACAGCAACGACTGGCTGCTGAGAAACTGGCTATACCGTCGGTAAGGCATAAGTACTAAATCAGTTAATAAAAAGCTGCCTTAGTAGTTTTCACTCCGAAGATCCTAACAGCTGCTAGACGGAGATCTCACAGGTCACTTATGAAGCCGGTACTGTGGCATGCGGCACGGTGGTAAATTTGCTGAACAGATGTTGGATCTCAGAGAAATCCCTGAAGTTGTTAGAAGCTAGATGGGACATTCTTCCTGGCAGGTCACACAAAAGGTACAGGAGAGATATCTGTAGGAAGCAGAGACGTAGTCTAAAGGCTGATCGTAAGGCTTGGTTATTTGAAAAAGTTAAGGAAATGGAAACCGCTTCTGCTTCAAGGAACATCGGCAAACTCTTCCAGCTTGTTCGTTCCACTGGTCCGAGACTACCGTTTGTCAGTAAAGCTATCACCCAGACAGATGGCATACTTATCTATAGTAAGTTTAGAAGGCTGAGGCGGTAGGCGGAAAACCTTGAAGGTCAATTTAGCTGGCCTCCTGCTTCTACTGTTGTCGCCACAAACTTGTAATGTAGCATTCTGAGCGGCTGAGTTAGAATCACCCACTGAGAATGAGGTTCACAATTGTATATCAGTTCTCAAACGTAATAAGACTGTTGGTCCAGATGATCTCGTGCCGCACTTTTCAAAGGTAGGGAGGCATAAATAGAGGCCTTGACTCAGTTGATTCAACTTGTATAGACGACGGAAACCATCCCTCTGTACTGGAGTCACTCGATACTAGTTCCCACAATCAAGAAAGGAGTCCGTGACTCTTGCGAAAACCATAGAGGAATTAGTTGGACCCTAGTCATTTCTAGGGTTCTAGCATCCATAATACTTTGTTGACTCACTGCAGCTCGAGAGGCAAACATTAGGGAGAACAGACTGGGTTTCTCCCTGAGTGGAGATGTAATGATCAGTTCGTCATTATTCGTCAAATTCTAGAACAGCATCATGTATACCGTCGGCCAACAACTGCCGTATTTCTCGATTATAAAGGTATGTTCGATTCGGTGAATCGATCTACACTTCTAGAGTCGCTTAAACGCATGGGAGTACCGACTAAATAGGTGAACATGCTGTTGGCGCTTTATTCCCATACTTCAGCTCAGGTTAGGGTTTACGGTGAACTGTCCGACAGTTTCAACACCATGAGCGGCGTACACCAAGGCTGCCAACTTTCACCATTTTTATTCAATTTCGTCACAGAAGAAATAATGGAGGACTGTCTGCGGCACTCGAATGATGCCAATGTGGACCTCCTACCTGGTGGCAGACTGGCTGATATTGATTATGCTGATGACAGTATTGCTGTTTGACAAACTTCTAAGCAGCACAAACAACACTGGACGCTATTTCCCGTACTGCTAAATACTTCGGAATGCACTTTGCAGCCTCAAAGTGCAAAGTACTTCTGCAATCTTGCAGTGATTATCTAGATTCAATGATGGATAATGAAGTCATGGAGGTTGTTGACCGGTCTGGGAAGCTGCATCAGCGGCGGCGATGGAAGTGTAGAGAATGGGACAGAATCGCGTATCTCCAAGGTTAAGGCGATGTTCACCAATCTGGGGACACCTCTGGCGACAGATGCTTAAAGGTTGCGCATATACGGTGACATTAAGAGCTGTATTAATTTACAATAGTAAAGCTTGAACGTTCAAGGTAGAATACGTGAACGGTCTTCAGGTATTTGACCACCGATGTGTGCATTCGATTGCTCGATTGTCGGGTGGCACCAACGAGTAAGCAACGAGGAGGTTAGGAAGCCGGTACTTGGTAGTGATTACCATTCGAGTTCTTTCGTTCAATCTTTACATGTGTACAGACTAAGATGTTTGCTGTCGTTGTCTGGACGAGTTGTCTGTTAAGTGAGTTGTGTCTTTGCAGGGTGTAGGCACCTTGATGTTGAATGTTTGAATATCAAATTGGCTGTTTTTATTGCTTAGGTCCATTCTACTTCTTTTCTCTTCTCTCTTCCTGTGCAGGGTTTGATTTCTTCTTCATGGTCGTATGGTAGTTAAACACTGAGGAGAACCATTGATGTATTGCTGTTTATGATGATGATGATCATCATCAGGCATGCACTTTACAGATTACTAAACAATTTCACCAAACCCATTTTCTCCCTAGCACATTTTACAACCATTCTTGTATAATTTTGCAGTAGGCATTAGCGTCTTGGGCTACTGATTTCTCTGACCATAATCAACGTAAAAGAAGTGCGCATGTCCACATTCAGAATGTACACTCTCGTATAAATAATGAAATATATACATTGCGCTGTGAGTCATACGTAAACCGTAGACCTAGGTGTACTGTCAATCTAAATTCGGTGATATCACACTAGCGTCGGACAGTTCGTATGTTTTCTGTCCTGCACCACAGAGACATTAAGAGGAACAATTACGTAAATGTGAACTTTAAGTAACAGAAAATCACAAACAGCCTTATTTAGCCGAAGTGCGAGGTTATTCATACACAATGTTCATCCAGATTTAATTAAACCGTAGAGATAATCAAATCGGTTGACAATCTTTACCAACTTTTCAAGAGGCTGATAGTAAACCGAGAAAAAAAAGTGTCCAATGGAAAAACGTGACAGAACCGTCAGGTTGTGTGGAGGCAAATAAAGAACGCTACTTTGAAATTGATTTGTATCCGTCTGTCTTTTTGTTCTAGTGAAGACGCTTGAAATTGACCATTTTAATACTTTCTGTTATTATCAGTCTCTTTTCAGAGATTTTTCAGTGAAGTGTATTGCGACAATGTAGCATATATTCCGATTTGAACAGAAAATACCCTCGCCTAAATTGCACAGTTTATCACAGTTGCACGCATCCTAAAACATTCTCTAATATATGCAGCCTAGGTGGGGATAAACACTGGAATGTGTGTTCATGGATGTTCTCAAAAAACGGTTGAATAATCCTATCTGAAAGATCGCTTTAACTCCCAAAGAGTGAAATATACTCGACATCCTGGATGAAAAGGTAGGCAGATATTCACGATCCCTGGGAGGTACAAAAGACGCATAAAGTGAGTAACTTATAAAACGGCAAAACGTCTGAACTCCCCTCCATAATGCAAAAGTGACCACCTCGTTACTTATCTACCTCGCGGACGTATTCTAACGTTAGTCATCTTGAGGAAAAATGTCCCTTGTGATGAACACACCTGGAATATGGAGTATGTAGCCCAGCTATCGCAGACAATACATTCTTAGTGTTGGATCAATTAACTACGTAGCCAGAATCTTCCAAAATACCTGCTGTTTGACCACGAAATGGCGGAAGCCCCAGTCGTCGGTCGGTATCTAAATTCACCCTATCGAATGAGACAACAGTTGGTAACAATTTAGGTACCACGGTCGTGAAACAAGTGACCTGGCGCCATAACCCATTAGTTCCGTCTAAGTTTGGACAGCTCCAGAGTAACTAAATTATGCAATTTTAAGCGTCACGTGACAGCGGTCAGTGTGCAGTGTGTAGACTGAAAATTCTAATTATGTATTCGTTTTAGTTCAAATTAACATAGCGGAACAATCCGTCGACAGCAGTGTGCACGACGAGATAATACAGAAGTGCGTGGATAGCACTGACACGAAAAGCGCAGGACAAACGAGGCCGTAAATTTGAGTTAGAAACCAACAAACCGATAAATGGAATGAACAGATTCACATCTGACTGTAGACGCTACTTTCCAGGCAGAAGATGTGAGCGCCGATGTCGTAGGCTGGCAATCGTCAAAACACTGTTGCAATAGTGTGCCCTAACTCAGATGATTAATAGGTCTATCAATTATTGCTTTTTTCATTTTCCGAAAACCTCGTTTTGAAAGGACATTCGGCATGGTATTATCTTAACAAACAAGATAGTCGACATGAACGCACGGTGCTCAAAATGATTGTAAGATTACTCGTATTTTTGTAGGTTTTCAATTGATTATATACCAGAAATACGAGATTCGACACTCGATGTAAGAGCTCTTGTTAGCTTAGTATCTTTAAACCAACTACGGTGAGAAAACTTAACATAAATACGACACAAAGCTACTCTGAACCGAAGTACACTAACGTTAATGAAGCTAACATCAGAGATGTTAAAAACTTGTTAAACATTTTCATCTATTCTTACATCAGAGCATTATACATTGAGACCATTAACAGTGAAGTGTAACCACACGGTGGTCAAGCAACAACGTGTTCACGAAATATGAAGACCCTGACTATTTCATTGAGCAAAGTGGGTAGATCTCGCCCGCCTGGCTGGGATCCTCGAGATCACTCAAATCGCTCGTTGAAAACCTATCCGAAAGGTTAGTGTTCTGCATTTACATCCTTTCTTCTTCTTTCCTTTAGTTAGTTGTTCAATTGTCGACCTTTTCAGTACCGCTTCTTCCTCTAGGATATTCAGCATCACTGTTGAGATGAGCAGCGGCTTGAGCCACAGTACCTTCTGGTCAGGCTCGTGGACGTTACGTTGATGATGTGAGACATTTTGCTGAAAGAAAACGCTCCCACACGCAGTTGAACAGTAGAGTGGGTAGATATAAATAACCAGTGTCCAGTTGTAACTAGGTTGTTTCCTGTGGCGAAAATTCAACCTAACCATACGGAAGCCCTGTTACATACTGTGCCAGGAAATATTTATGTTTCTCTTATAAGTTGTATGAGCAAAATGTGTACTCTGTTTTACAGAACATTTAAAGCTGTTAAAGTTGACAGCCTCAGGAAATAATAACTGTTTCATGTTCCACCAGTGGACAACGGTTACTCACGTTCGCTTATTGAGAGAAAATTCAAATCAGTTGGTATAAGGTTGGGTCATAGTGTCGTATCTAATTTGTATGCCTCAAAGAAAAGACGAAAACCCTAGGGAAAATGAATAACCGTACCATAATTTCAAACAATGTACAAAAGCGGTCAAATGAAGAGAAACTCACTTCGGCGTGAAAAGCCCACCGAGTGTTTTGAACACTCCACGAGTCCATGTGTTTTGATGAGTTCCATCCACAGTGCTGTACAAATGTGACAAGAAAATAACTATTTCAAAACTGAAAGAACGATGTGAGCGACACCAAAGTGGTGTCGAAATGGTCTGATCTGGTAAAGCTTGAGGCTACTTGAAACATAGGAAATTGATTGAAACAAAAATTTATAACCGACAGATTCTTGTGTTCAAAAAGGCACATCGCAATATTTTCAAATTGATGCAAATGAAGATAGTCTACCATAATCGCTGTGTAAAAACATAGGTCAGTATATAGTTTTGGATGAACGAAGTATACGATTTGCAACACCCGACAGGACACTACAAACTGATGAGCTACATACGTCTGTCAGGCTTTAAGGATACACATACAATTTAATATTTGAAGCATGTACTGAGGAGGTCAACTAGTCGTCCGCCACGCCCAATTGAGGTCAAGTAACTCTAAGTATGATTTAATGGAATAAAGATATTCATTACTAGCTATTATAAATCTTAAGACTTTTCATCATTAGCACCAGTAGCAACGCGGTGCTGTCTGATACAAATGCTTAACTGTCATTTAGCAATGCCTAAAAAGAGGGTAGGGATGGATCCCAGTCCACGCAAACCTGTCTAGATTCAACTATTCGAATTAATTCGAAAACTTCATCGTCTGGAGTCATTAAGTCGCGTCATATTAGAGAAAAATCAATCAAACAACCAGAAACAGTTAAGCCACTAGACCAGAGTGGCTGTAACGTAACCTAACGTCGCAAAGTGGATTCTGTTACACAAGCGCGGTCTACAATGGTTAACCTATTAGCAACTCTACTCTTTTAACCCAAGCCATCATGTTTACTTCGCAACTTAAGTAAATCGATAGCAAAGGGAAGTGACAAAACGTTTTCGGACAGTTTAGGAAACTGGAAATGTACCTTATGATCAGTGATTCACACGAGATATTATCGTCAAGAAGAAAACCCAAAAAATCAACGTGACAAATACAGATGCATCGGTCGTCTATTGTATCGTGCCTAAGTTACTCACTGGCTTCACAGTGTGTTGGCCCACCAAACCCTAGGAAAGACAGATACGTGAAAATCATAGGGAGTTCCGAACAGATAGGCGAATGAACTGATGACACACATACCCTATGATAGAACGGGTAACACAGACGTACCTATAGGCAAAAAGCGATCATGGCCTTTTACACCTAAAGACTACCTTCGATTCGGTTGCCGGTAAAGTATACAAGATTTGCCTCCCTCGTGAAAGAGTCTCACGGACAGATGTGCGTCTGTTAAGATGGTTTACATGGTCACTCTACAAATGGGTGAGAAGCTAAGGGCAACTGTCAAAGGTGTACAACACTTCCAATGATGTCCGTCAGGGATATTTGATTTTTTCCTCTGACCTACTGTTCAACAGCGACATTTCAGCAGGTGCATTTAACAAATCTAATGATCTCTGCGGGAATTTCCTCCCGGTTATATTTGATCCCTCTTTCGAAAGCAGGCAAATAAAACTGAACAACATGAACGAATTTATAATTTGATCTGTTTCGTCCCGTTAAGAAGCAACAACTCGTCAGTTTGTAATACCGCCGAGGAGAGGTAACCGAGGACAGTGGAGGCACGCGCTGTCTTTGCCAACCTGCGTCATCTGTGGCGTCGAAAAAGATGTCCGGCTGCCGCTGAACGGAAGTGTGTATAGTGCAAGCATATGATCCACTTTCTTCATAACTTTCGCCTGTTTGTGAAGATATCAACAGTTGAGTTGTGTTTGATTGTCGTCAGGCGACCAGTATTAAGTGGAATCGTTGCTTAAGCGATGCAGCCGTTGGTCAGCACGTCTTTTGTGAAACTAAAAAATATACGTAATCCATGATGCTTAGTCACGTGCTCCGGTTGTTACCTGGGCGCCTACTGCATGAAACTTGATTCGCTCAAATGATCAACGGCTGAACAAAACAACGAATTATTCAGGCAACTGCTGCTCCATTCAGTAAGATCAGTGGGTGTCGCCTGCTAAGTTTAAGCTCTCGTGATTGTCTAACCAGCCGATCAGAGAAGTTATCTGACGATGAACAAACCGTCGCACCTTTATTACTTCTTCGTTTAGCACAAAGCTATTTTTCGTCTCCGTTGAGATAAATAGCGACTCCGGCGACCTCATCGGCTGGTCCGGATCTTGTCCTCCTACGAACGTTTGTTGTAAATGAACTAACGGCCGAAGCCTACGGGCTGATAAAAACTGAGTGAATGAACTTTTACTACTCTTGCTACAAAACATCCATTATGTAACTTTTTGCTTAGCCGTTGATGATACTTCATGTGCACGGATGAACGTATACATTCCCAAAATTGCGAACGTTTTAATTATCTATGTTTACACGTGTCTACATCTTTCTGCAACATGCCTTCATATCGTCAGAAGCAACTTGGATCAACGAAGATTGCCACAATCTTAAAGTTGACAGTCAGAAGTGCTAGTGGGCATAGCGGCTAACTAAAATCAGTGGGTGATATCGTGTGACCGATAGGCCTACGAATTGAAAACAATTAACGCGGTATGACAGTGAGAAACGCAATAAAGATGTCTTGCTGATGTGAAGTGACTTTCACATGAAATCTGGTTACTGGGATGTACGGTGTAGGCACTTTGACGCGGGCTATGCGTATGAAACATAAAGGGTTTAGGAACAGAATACCATAATAACGGGACAATGACGAAACATACATAATTAGCTTTGAGCCGAACCAAATGGTACTGCGGTTCCAACCACTACAGCAACAGAGACGACGTGAATTTCAGAGAGTTTACGGCAAAAAAGAGATGAATTGGACAGTTGTCTGATTGTCGTGTTATGGATGACGGAAACCAGTTACATTAGATTAGACAGCGTTTCCTATCAGGGACGTGAATGAACATGAGGTCGTCAAATGGAAAATGGTATCTACTGAACAAAGAGCTCATCAATTTGACTAGCCAACTTTGAGAAAATGATAACTATGACCGTGAGTCCACAATGTCTAAACTTGTGTAACATGTAAACCTCGGTGTTGTTTCAGAAGGTTGCGACGAAAGACCCTAAGGGTCTGGACCTTTTGGAACACACCCGAGTTCTCCAAATTTAACAAAATAAAATAATCATAAATGAACATTCATTAGCAAAATGAAAAAAACGGCAGTATGGAAGTGAACTGGTTATTCTGAATTAACGAAAAATGTCATACTGTTACATTCAGCAATCACATTCGTGTAAAAATAAGCGAATCAGTCTTTAGGTTGAGGGATATCATTGTGTCGCTTGTAACATGTCCCAAATTGCAAGCCCATGTGTAAAAGTTGCATAGAACTGTTTTTCATGAAGCAGAGTAATAAACGTTATATATACCGTAGTATAAAATATAATATAAAGCCTTACGAGTTTTAAATTTTTAGTGAAGTTGAATAAAATGTAGTTTAAGCGTTCCATGGCTTTAGCACTAATAAAAATCATCACTTGTCATACCATCCCGATGTTAATCGGAGGAGTCGATGAGAACATAGGACATCTCATTAACGCAGGGGAACACAGAAATAAAACTGCATGGAACAAAAACAATTAGATCACCGAATTGATAAGATGTGATGGTGTGAACAAGACTATCAGCTAGCGGGTGGGAAAAAGTTCTTCATTTAAATATTGTAGAGGTAGAATACTGAGAACCTTGAAGCAGTGTGATGTCAGTACATACAGGGTTGCAGGAACAGCCTTTGATATATTTATCATAAGTATATAACTGTACGAATTGCCTTTCGTTAGAAAAATGATTTCAATTTTGGACTATTTTAGTAAGTTGCTCAAACGGGACAAAATTCGGTGACACTCAAAATAAAGAGAGATACATACACACATTAAGAAGGAGTGGAAGTCGACGGCTTTTGAGTACGAAACGGTCATTCGGAATTAACCTTTCGAGGTCGCCGTTTGTAAGATCCAAAATAATAAAAAGTACTTATTTCGAAGTAACGACTGAAATACCGTAGGAAATTAGTCATCCACTAAACATTCGTATGCCGATTTGTCAACAAATAGTAGTAGGCACCGAAACGGTCTACAAACAAGGCATCACTAACATAGATAAGTTCATTCAGACAATTGATGAGAAATCCAAAAAGAATTGTCACAGAACCAAGTGGAATATGCTGTTATCTTACAAGACAATCAGACACATCATGCTTAGTTAATGGCAAGGTTCCTTGAAGGATCAGCATAGTGCTAATGGTGAGTGGCAGAGACCCTTGACTGACATATATGTTGAACACTACCCAATGCGGCAATGGTTAACACGGCTACCTCATGAAAACGCGGCCGAAATGCAAATCCTGGTCGTTGTACTACTAATGTGCTTGAACAAGAGTCATCTGGAGTCTAGGGGAATGTAAAAGTTGTAATCAATTGTGGATGATGTAAAACTTATACGGTGCTAATGCTTATTTTGCCCAAACTTAACATGGCAAAAACGGACATTTTTAAAATCACCACTCAACAGCCTTCATCGAAATGTCAGGATTACTTATAAAAATGAAATACCAATTTTTTCACTGTTTGAATAATAACAATATCGACTTCGACTATACTGTCAAGGCTGAGATAACTGATCAGAAAGAGTGAAGTGAGAATACTGACTAAATATTTTAGAAACATTGGAAAACAGCGTTTTCCTAAACACTATCAGCAACTTTGGTATAAATAAGAAACATAGATGTTTACCGATATTAACAATATCGAAAACCATGGGAAAACGATTCTTGATCTATGCATGCTAACATCAACTGGAACAATCTTATTCAGACATGACAATGCACGAGTTGAGACGCTGGATGTGCACACAGTCTTCAAGAAAATCGGATCAATCTGATCTCTAACCAAACAGTGAAACATAAAAAATCATAAAGTACACACATAGATTCGGTATGATCAAGGATACTTGGTCTAAGAATAACCAAAAAAGGAGGCGGATGAAAAACACCAGCAACTTGACATCAACGATATAAAGAGGAAGAAATTGTAAACACTAATTCAAGTTAACAGATAGGAAGCGTGGAAAATTGGTTCGGTCTTATGTTCTTTCAAACCAGAGGCGTGGCAGCTTCTAATAACTTTCATATATCTAGCGAACGAAAAAGGTTGAGATACAAAATAAGCTGACCGTGGATAACCGTCAAAGAACCTAAGGAAACTAGAAATGTGGTGATTAAAAGAGTAGATGAACTTACACAAAAACCTACGCTAACTGAGGCAATCCGAGAATTCGGTTTCCAGATCAGCCTTTTCTTGAGTGAGACAGTCAGACAGATGGACATGAAGGGTACAATCCAAACTGGAAATAATTCGGCTAGCCCTATAAATCGATGCCGGTCAACGATCATCGCGGCATCATAATTTCTGGATTCTCAATGCATGTTACGCAAGTCATATTGCAAGTTCTGAATAAATGATGTGGAGTTGGCTACATTAGTATGGAGTTGAAGTATTTACGGCTAGGTATAAAAAACGCAGTAAATAAAACTGAGAGATGGGAATAAGCGGAAAACGGGTAACAGCACAAATACTAAACGAAACGTAAAACTAGGTAAAAAAAACACGTACAAATTCATCGCGTCGACGGCGCCCGAATGCATTCCACGTGCACTAGTACCATTTTGTATTCGTAGCGCTTCTTCACGCAGAACTTTGGCTTCATTCCCATGAACGGTGTGCAAGACCTTAAGGTGGTTTGGATTTGTTGTCATTGCAAGTGTGTGTTTCTCGCGTTCCCCAGACCATACATCGGGGTCAGAAGGTTGAATGCTGGATGTATCAGGGTCAGATTGTCTGACAGGAGTGGAAACTCGCGTATTATTCTCCTTTGGTGAGCCATCTATCTCCTGACCAGAAGTACGTGCACTGCACTTCACAGGATCCACCGCTTCGGGTGGTTCTAAGATCAGCAACCCATCTTTTACTGAGGAACCGGATTTCCTTTGCTCTTGGAATTCGCAGTATGATCCCGAAGAAGTGCTACTGCTTGTCGCAGACTTGACATCCGACTGAACATTACTATCCACCGAGCTACGGACGGCTTTTCTTCCCTTATGCTTTTGTGAAGCTTTGCTGCTTCGGGAGGAAATTTCCGTCGGTGATGGATTGAGCGGGCTTCGAATCGGTTGATGCTGGCTTACGGACGATTTAGACGACTGCGAAGAAGGTAAATCTTTCGGTGATTTCTTCTTGGAAGACTTTATGAATTGCTCCGTAGCTGGAGGTGCTGGGACTACCTGACCAGAAGCTGAGTCACGGTTAACGGAAGTGGTAGCAGAACTGTCTGTGCTATACGGTCGAGTCGTGGACATGCTTACTGCAACACTCTGCGGGATTGGAGATGAGTGTTTGGAGTGTGATGTAGCGACATGCGTCTTTTTAGTCGAGACAATAGGAACCGGGGCCGCGGTGATCACGTTCCTACAATACAGATCAAGGAGGGGAGACTTTGTGTAAGATTTTACATAAAAGGTCGAGTATGCGCGGATAGGCACTGGCCTGTTGTTTACCATAAGTCTGCGATCGATGGAAAAAGAACACATGTAAGAAAGGAAGGGACACAAATGGACCGATCAAATAATGGACGAATAGTCCCGATAGCGGACACGATTATGTATAAAAACAAAAGCATTTATGCATGAAAGCGTTAAGTAGACTCTGAGACAGCCGACAGAACAACACACCAAGCGTTTTCGTATGGTCATCCACTTTGGGCAGAATGACTTAAGAACACAGCAGAGGGCAAATATTCAACTCAACTGACACAATTCAGAAGCGAGTTGCGCCACGAAAGATTGCAGACGTCTATCGATGAATTAACCAAACCACGATTAGCTGAGAAGCCCAGGGATAAACTTAACCGAGTAATGTTGCTGATCGTAGTAACAGGATGAGTAAAAAGCCCGTGACGGAAATTCAGACCAAATTGATGTAGCGTCGTCAAGTCGATTCATGAACATTAACTAAAGAGGACAGTACAAGCTTGTGATGTCAACCTGACCTAACTCAAGTTTTGGGAAACTAGTCTGAAGAATGGCCAGCAAATGTGGAGAGGCTGGAACACACGATAAACGAGGTCAATTATACACTTTTTAAAAGATCACATTTGAGGTATGTAGGAAATTCAGTCATAGAAATGCTGCAAACCAACTGAGGTTGAGATTCCTTTGGATTAGAACAACCTAGTTTTTAACTATGCACTTTCTCGAATCCACCGATTGTTCGACACATAAAAGAACAAAACTGGTAATAAAGCGTGCTCGATGTTCTATAGTATCAACGGCTCAAAACGACTAGAAAAATTAGTTACCTGCTATGTTTCAATCGTGTCGAAACTAAACAGGTACAAAGAAACACGAGCCGCACCACTCAATCCTATACGTCGAAACTCTTACGCATTGATAACGTCATCCCGTTTGATGATGAAACGTTTGCAATCTGAATGCCCAGATCGGCGAACAATCAAACATTAAAATAACCAATCCCAGCTACCACATCTATTATTATTTTCAACGGTATCTGTAGACTGAAAAATGCAAAGGTTTTTTCGTGATGGCGCCTAATTTATGTGAGTTAGCAAAAGGGAAGATAAAGGAACCTCTGGGGGGGGGAATAAATTAAACCTAGTTGTCAAATGAGGAAACAAAATGCTGTTAAGGCGCGTTTACCATTGTGTTCAATCGGTGAAATAATCATCCAGTACATTAATTAAACTGGGTCAGATGCTATAGTTATGCAACAGTTGACACAATGTTGCCCAGTTTACGCAATTGAAGATGTTACTAGAACTAAAGGACAAAAAGGAATGACCTTACTCTGCTATCCTAGTGTTAGCAGGATGAGGTGCACAAGACCAGTGACAGTATCCAATATCGATATTCAACTTCGGTAAGTGTACCGAAGAGGACTGTTAATGAACAGTCTTTAATGTAAATGCAAGTCTCTCGAACGTTGAGTAGGTTCGGGCTACTGGTTAGAGGGACAGTTGATTTTCGGTCACTTCAAGAGGAGAGGTGCACGCTTCCAAAAATCTGACCAAGTCTGTCGACACCAGGTACAACCTGGCACAACGTTTTATTCATTTACTGAGTACACAGTGATGGTGAAGAACATTACTGTTAAGTTTCAGTGTAAACCCAAAATCAGTCAGCGATTTGTACAGGCGAGGATCAAAATTCGGTAAACATTTTGATATTAATCGCAGATTAAGTACGGCGGTGACCTTAAGGGAGACCCAACATAAATATGAACGAAGGCTCGAAATGGAACTGTTTATTTACCAGAAAATAGTTGTTTTTAAAGGGGATATTTAAAATGGATTGACTCATCCCGCTCGTAATGAAACAGGATAAGCGGGGGATAAGTATCACGGATAAGTTAGTAGTACACCCCCTTATTTTCGATAAAACACCTTACTACTAAGGGACACGTGCACTATGAACAGTCAGGCAACAATTTTGCTCAACTGTAACTTCAGAAGATGAACCGTGAATACACGTAATACTCTCGTCGTTGAGAAAAATAATTCTTAAGAAGCATGAATTTGTAAGCAAACAGTAACCGACCAACTATATACATATAGACGTTAGCTACATTTGAAAAACTAAACTGGGCATTGGTCGAAATGTGGGTCTACAGAGGTATCGTAATTGTGGAAATATTTCTATTGAAACAGAAATAACGATGTGACGAACAAACATTTTCAAAAATCTCTTCTCAACCTAATACGTTTACAGAGGGTTCAATCAAATGCGTCACGAAACAAACCGCGAACGCAAGGCAAACTTTGAGGCAATATCAGCACACATCAAAAGGTTCACATAACGATGTTTTCTATCCGAATGCGACTTGGTTAGTCACTGAAAAGTCATCGTTAATGGAGTCTCCCACGGGGTGTACCCAATGCTATTTCATAATGCAGTAGTAATACACACCAAAAACAAGGTTGAGACTTCCCAACCACGAACACCTTACGGATTCATAAACAGAAGTGTAGAGGTCGCCCATGTAATGAAATTGGGTTGGAGCGGTTTTCTGATCGGAGAACGTTCAGCTAATCAGAGCTAACGGACAAGCTTCTACGAGTGGAACTGTGGTTGGTAGACGCCAGTCAATTAAAAACGACGATTAGCTGCTATCTCGAATTTGTTTGTAAGGTGTTGGGATTAAAACGGGTTGTTCAAACGCGCGTAGAATCTAAACAATCAGATTATTTAAGTCAAGGTCGTGCAACCTAACAAAAAACGGGCCAATCGAGATGTAACACGCTTGCTAACCAATTAAAATCGTTAATGCAAACACTGCTGAGTCTCAATACAAGGAACATTATTTTTCTAATACAGTGCTTGATGCCGCAAAGACTTTTTCAACACAGTAGCCACGTACGCAACAGTCAGGAGAATATCTAAGCACATGTTGATCAACCGGCGAATTCGACTGGCATGGACCTTAGGGCCGTCCAGTGAAAAGCCAGAGGAGAGAAAGACAATAGAGCACTGCAGGAACACCAACAGCTGCCACATATTCGATTCACTGGATTCGAATAGCATCTTCGGGGATCCAACGATCTCGTGGCGTGGATTAAGCTCAAGATGTTTTCCAGCAGACATGTAGCCTATAGAGCTCAAACGGAGGAAGGCCTGAGTCATCACTGACCGCTTCACGTTTGCAAACCGTCCAAACCTAGAAGTGACAATATAGCATGGTGAAATCGTCAACCAGTTGGAAAAGACTACCTTTTCCACCCGTTTACCCAGGATGTCTTGAATTTGTCTACATAAAGACTCATGGGAAGTCCTCAGCTCTTCAAACAACTTTTCTTCATCCTTAGGCAAATGCAAATTTCCTTTCCTCACGCAAATAAAATTCTTGTCACCGTACTCAAGCAGCTGACTAACTGCGTACTCGCTAATCGGGTCCGACATATAAAGAATCCCCAAGCCTCACTTGCGCAGAATCTCGATAAATACACAGTTGGAGACAAGCCCCTCCCCTCCTCGGCTAGGCAATATATATCCTTCTGATTCTCCCTTATACGATACACGTAATTCTTCAAAATGATCATCTCATCAGGGCTGTTGGTTGAGTACTAACGAAGGAAATCGGATAGCTTCTTACTATTCACGTCATTCTCGTGAACACAACTGAACATTTTTAACAGATTGCTTGTGAAACTTCTACAATTTCCCTTAACCTTCACTATTACATCAAAAACTTAAAACACGTCTTAACCAAGTTCTTGCAGAGCATCTTCCGAGTTTTGTTCCGCTGAAGAATTGCATAGCTAATATTGAGTGGTAGTGGTTTCGTTACCAACCATTCTCACGATAAAATTAAGGTAATCGAGTAGCGGATCCTTGCAGTTATGAATGACGAGCACATAACGAACAAAGAGTTTAACATTATTCCCCTTTTTGCAGTCATTGAATAGATCAAACGGAGCGTGCTCCGGAACAAACATTAAAGCTCGGAACTCCAACGGCTCTCGACAGAAAAGTGTTTCACACCGAGTTCGTCCCCCAATCATTACTGAAGATCTAGGTAGCGCGTTCAAAGAGATTTGGTCTCATCTGGCTCCTCATCATCAACGTATGTCACAGTCATCATCATCTTGTCCTTGTTATACTCAGCATCCTCATCTAGGTCCTCGAACTTCGGCTTGCTGCTCTCCATCTCTTCATTATTCGTCTCGTCCTTCTCTTTTTCATCATCAAAAACCATTAGCAGCTTCATGGGATAATCAATGATGATTTCTTTCCTGAAGGTACAGAATGCAGTCTTGCTTAAAGTGTAATATTATCCTGTTACCATGAACGATATCTTCAACGATATCAAGCCGGATATCGAATGAACCGCTAGCCGACGACCTTACACGTTCACCACTGTTGAACTTCGAGACCACTTCAACACCAAATTGGAAGATCATCAAGAGATCTAAGCCCACCCGCAATGATTCCATGAAGGTCTTCGTCCTGTAACAAGTTATCGTACCGAGATTAATAACTAAAACCGCCTCGATCACCCTAATCCTAGCATCAATCACAGTTAACGTACTTTTTTTCTGATCTAGAATGAATCTGAAAAATCCCTGCAAGAATCTAACAAGGACGGATCCGTCGGCCCTTGCAACGCACCTTGTCGAGAACGCCACTCGCGTTGGAAATCAATTATTGAAGGATAACTTCCTCACTCCAATAAAGTGTGTTAATAATTAAGTTTAGGCTGAGCAATATCAGCATGAAAAGTGGGTTTCGAATTAATCGGTTGAAGTGGTTTGAATGAGCAGCAGCGATAGAAACGTACAAACGTACGTAACAGTCTACAGGTAAGTAGGACAGAAAGCATATGCACACGGATGCGTATCGGCATTTACCACTAGGTTTCTTGAATGTGACTCACTTGCAGTCTTTCACTTCTCGGTGTCATAAGAAGAAGCTAAACTAAAGCAGTTTCTGTCTCAAAAATCACTCACATCTGGACGATTAAGTATACTCACTCACGTTCAAAAAAATGTGTAGCCGAATTAGCCAAACCTCTAACAGCTTGCAACAACCGTGCATTCATAAAGTACTCCCTACTCGACCCAGATAAATAATCATCCCTGACACTCGCAAAGGTGAGTGTAGAGTTGACTCAACAAGATACCGATCGATAACTTCAATCACTAAGGTAATGAAGATATTGATTGATGATTCCTTTAGAACAGGGGTTGGTAAATTTGGACCTTTTTACAAAGCACAGCATGGGTTTCGTTGAGTATTCATATGCCTGAAAATGGTTCACGGTCTCTAAACAACTGTCACTGACAAAGGACCGTCAAGTGGTGTATGTTACTTGGGGGTATTTAAAGGTTTCGATAAAGTCCACCGCCATACCCTACTAAGAACACTCGGTAACTGTGGCTTCATATTACAACTGCTCAGATGACTTAAAGACTGTAAGTCCGGAAGTAAATACAGCACGAGTAAACGGCCAGTTATCACTGGTTTTTGTCGAACAGAGACATAGTGCAAGGGTCTATCCCGGATCCTCTGTCGTTCGCTTGAATCGTCCTTCATTTGCAAATCAATTATGCTATTCTGCACGGATAACACAAAAATATGACAAATTATACAGGGGTAGTAGGATGTGAACGTACTTCAAAACGACTTAAACTCGCTTTGCACCCAAACAGGTAACCGCCTATAACTTAACGTCCATAAATGAAGAGCGAAGCAAATCAGCTATCAAAACTATGCTGATTGTTACGTGGACAATCACAAACTGCAGGTCTCCAAATGTGAACAAGACTTAGTAACATCAGTGACAGAGGAATCAGGTCTGTCTATAAACGAGTAAAAGGGCAACAATGACATCGAAACTTTTAGAAGGCTGTGGGTGCATTCAACATGAAACGTATTCAAAATGTTCAACTGTACTGCACGTCCCCATCAAGAAAAAGCATACAGGCTTGTCGCCTCTAGCAAAAAGACAGCCAGTAAAGAAGGCGTCCAGAGACAAACTACGAACATAACCAAGAAAATGGGAGTGTACTTTCGTCCTGCGTGGAAGTGGACATAACACGGACTACGGTGCGCTGTCAGAATTAATCGAGATCATAAAACATCTGTGAAGACGCTGTTGACAACTTTGGATGATGTAAACAAACGTTTCAGGAATCGCACATAATAGCTATTCTGGACGCGGTCCATTTCTGTCCAAACTTAAACCATGCAAACTTAAATATACTGGGGAAATGTGAAAATCCACTGGATATTCATTATGCAGTCTATTCAATCTTCACAGCTGCACGAATATAGACGGTCAGGCTATGTGCTAGGGATGTCAGCTAGTCGTCTACCACATCGAGCACTCTGCTGACTGCAGCCGACTGGCGTAATGTGCGAGGTGGACAGATGATAACCTGGCGTACAGAAATGAAATCGTTCACCAAGGGATTAGCTACCATAGGTCGGGTTCGTCTCTCATGCTGAAGTCGGTGGCTGGAAACTAGATGAGACAGCGGCTAATCGAACTTAGTGGCATGAATGTCATTGTTTGACCGAATTGTCTGTGAAATGAGTGTACATAATGACGCGGGGCAGTGAAAGCCGTTAGAAAGTTATCTTGCTGATGACGCTTTACCTTCAGTTATAGCTCGGTTGTTTGTTTGCCAAGTGTAGACAATTTGATAATGGAGGTTTGAATATAGACGGAGCTATTTTCAGTGGTTGGGTCCCTTCCACTCCCTTCCTTTTTTTTCTCACTCCGTACAGGGTTTACTTTTTTATGGTTGTGTGACAGTTAAGCATCAGTAAGAAACACTGATGTGATTTTGTCTGTGATAATGATCAAAGGCATGGCAGCGAGGGTATGGTAAACCACTGTAATTTTAATGTGGTCAGATCCGTCGGATCTAAAAATAGGTAGTCTGTAGACTGTCAAAGCAGTGATGGTGACCGTCTGAGTTAAGCAGTGGTGGTTTATAACGAGGTCACATTCGCCGATCCCCTACTATCGCAAACCTAGAGTAGACGTTATTCTGCTCATGATCCTGTGACAGCTGAGCATCAAACAATGACAGACGCTATTTCGCGCTATGCAAAAATACTTTGGAATGCGCTTTGTAGCCTCAAAGCACACAGCACTCTTGAAATACTGTTATGATTACGTAGATTTCATTTTGAATTATGAAATTATGAGGGCCATCTACCACGTTTGTGTAACTGGGAAGTTGAACTAGCAGCCACGAAGATACAGGGAATCACATAGAAGCTCGTATTTTCAAGACTACAGCGGTAGTCGCCAATCCTAGATATCTCTGGCAATAGTGGGGCATATGTTTGAAGCTTAAGAGTCGCATATATAAGGCAACTGTGAGGATTGTGCTATTTTACGACTGTGAACCTTGGCCACACAGGGTAACAGAGGTGAACAGTTTGCAGATCCTAGACCATCAACGTTTGTGTTCGATCCCGCGCATCGGATGTCGCCAGTGGGTGGACAACGAAGAGGTTATGAAGCTAGCACGAGGTAGTGATTGTCGAACCAGTTCATTTGGTCAATCTTTGAGTTTACACAGACTTAATTAGTCAGATCATGTTCAAGAGATTTCATTCAGTCGCCTGCCTCATCAAGCACTCTTCGCAAAATGTGACGGCCAACTGACCTAAGATGGGAGGTGGAGAGATGATGACCTGGCGTAGAGAGATGAAATCACTCACCACTGTAGATCGGGTTTGTCTTCTCCGCTGCAGTGCCCACGGCTCACAAAGTCGATGGTCGGAGACTTCAGCTGAGATGGCAGTTAGTCGGGCTCAGTGGCGGGAACGTTGTCGTTGTTAGTGAATTAAGTGCATTTATTGACGCTGGGCGGTGAAGGTCGTAGGAAGAGTGTCATGTTGATGAGGTCGTACTTTGAGTCGTAGCTCGGTTGTTTGTTTGCATGGTGTAGGCATTTTAATATCGAGTGTTTGGATATACACGTAATTATTTTTAATAGTCAGGGCCCGTTTTATGTCCCTTTTTCCTTGTCATGGCTTTTTATTTTTTCTTCGTGGTTGTACGGCAGTAAGGCATCAGCATGGGACGTGTGCTAAATATAGACCGCTCACTACGTGATTCAACTTGGCAAACACCACTCTCCACGATAAATGATAATATTGAGATGAGGGAAAAACAACCAGTGACCAGTTCGCAAGGAAATCGTCGAGTTTAGTTAGGTAAAACCATTATCCCACACGCAAGAAGAAAAGAAGCTGTGGACTAGAAGGCATCACAATATTAAATGGCTGCTTTTGAACCTGACATGAAACAGTATTCAGGTATACACAGTTAAGCACGGTAGACAATCTCCATTTAAAAACTGATAGAAGTGCCGTTCAACCACTTGTTTCCAATTTCCAAGCATTAAATTCTTAGGGGACAACTGCACCAGTTACGTCATAGCTCCCTGATGCACACGAATTTGGCACGGTAGAGCATGTTTAAAGTTGTGTGCATGGGAGAAGTTAACAAACATGAGTGCCGCGCACTAACCACTCCCGTAAACACATTCTGGTGCTGCATACCAAATGAGCAATTACGACACACAGAGAGGACGTGCTTTGCCGTTAACAGCTCCGAAGTTGTTCACTCAGTGCGTGATCGCAGACTACAAATGCAATTTCCATAATCACGTCTACAACGTCACACGGTTGCTGTCGACCAAATAAATCAAAGCGGAAGGACAACAAAATACGCAGTGCAACTTATACGATTAAATGAAGCGCTGCGAACCTTGAAATTTAGTTCTGTGGTTAAAACTCACCATATCAAAATTGTCGCAACCTAGAGACTAAAGGCGAATGCGTCCATGTACATTGGAGACAGAAATGTGGGCTGATCATCAGAAACAAATTGATCAACGGAGGGAAAGTAGTTATAGAAAGCACAAGAAAACACCGCGTCCAAGTGCTAAGTGGGCAAACGAAAACCAAACGGTCGATCATAAGACAGAAATAACAGCAATGCATGAGGACAACTAGCATGACAGCACAGAATCAAATACTAAGAGTCAAGAACTCTCGAGTAGCGTAAAAATCATGTTACTCATAAACCGTTTAGACCGAAGCATACGTAGTGGAACGCGTGATGGCAGACAACTGAGATAAAAACCGAAAGACGACGGGTAACATAAACGAACTCTTACAAACCAACAACAAACATGAGGAAACCATAAAAATAAAGAGAGAGAATATTCGAAATGCAAATATATCATCGTTTACGTTCAGTCCGGTCATCAGGCATAGGAAAATCCAGCAGCACGAACACTACGAGAATAACAACAGGTGGACGGCAAAAGCTGTCACAGCCCCTTCACTGTGACATCAACTGATCATTTTCCGATTTCTTCCAAACACCACCAGTCACAATGAACAATGTGCAATGGGGTAAGAGCTCTGCCAGCATACGGAACAAATCACTCGGCTAACATTGACTGTACGGTTGCTTCACACCGCTCATCGGTCACGGTCTTAGAGACTTCCCGATTACATTCTGCCGGACTGTCGCATTGCACACACACACACACACACACACCTATTCCGCTCGGTATGGAATAAAAGGCGGAGATAACAGTAGTCAAATACCGGCAATTTATATGCATATTCCACACTAACGGGTCACGTCCTTGAT
>JTDE01000786.1:158713-177195 GCA_014338405.1 Paragonimus skrjabini miyazakii
GAGAAATTGATATTTGAATAGTCTCTCATCTGTTCACGCCGTGGGAAAGAGTTGTCATGACGAACCTCAGTCGCAACATCTGGCTCAACAGCCTGACTTGCGACGCCATGAGATTTTTGGAGGACCCTTCTGGATTCAGTGTCTCAACAATCGTAGTTACTGAAATGAGGCTAGTCTAGCCGGAGGGTGTACTAACTAAAACAGTGGTTATTGAGGTATTAAAATCCGTATACACTATTGAGAAGTGGAATCAGCCAGATTGGGATCCATGCCCTGCTGCTTATTGACTATCACAAAACACATGTAGGTGTGGCATTGGGCTACCTATGTTCAGCGAGATGAGCAAACAGTGCACGCCTTCTACCACAAACGAACAATCGTTTGTTACGATTTTTCACCAAGTTATTTATTCGTCGATTCTGAGACAGATGGGTACGATGACCTCGTATGATCCCACTACAGGAAGTGGCGGTTAACTGAGCTCCCATCGGCATGTGTGGAAAAATAAAAATAAAAACGGAATATGCACAAAACATTGTGAAAGTATAAATGTATCGTCTAGATATAAGCTCAGTAGTGGACAAGTTGTAAACGAAAATGTGTAATCAATATCCAGTTAAGAGATTCTATTTTAATTCACTATGATTGTTCTAAGTTTATAAATCGTCGAATTTTGAAATCAACATAGGGTAAGCTCCGAAAGAAACTGGGTGTAAAAGAAGGTTTGCGGACACTTGGAGATTTAAAAAAAAAACTTGTAGGTATAGAAATGCTTACTGTAACTTAGTCGAGGATGTGGTTGACAGAGGGTGAACACTACTCACATGCTACCGTAGCCCTCGATGTCAGAGAGTACACTCAATCAGTAAGTTTGAATAGAAGCGCCAGACTGAAATTTCACTCTCGTTATAGGTCGTCAGTATCATATATTGCAATCAACGAAAATTCAACTCCAGCCCAGTTTTCCGGAGGCACCAGTGGCTACGTTTCTTACTTTCATGTAAAACTCGTTCACAAAAGATCATTTAAAAAATGAACCAACTGTTTTCCAGTACGATGACAGTTTGTGAAGAAAAATGAATGCTACCGATCTGATGATACGGAAATCACTGCAGAGAGGTGAAGCCAACTGAAACGTTTATAAGAATGCGATAGTAGTGAGTAATAGTGAGAAGTGTCCACTTTTATAAACGAAAACTCCTTACTACCCATCAGCAATCAAAATATCACTTAACAGGTTAATGATTCCTGACTTCAAACTGTACAGAAATCCTAGTCGTAGCCATTGGTTGGAATTAACGAGAGAATCACTGTATCTCCTCTGGAAACAATGAGACAATCTGAGCATTATTCATAAGTGACTGAGGGCAAACTCTTGGACGTAACAAAGTAGTCGTGCGTAATGTAAGGTCAATAGTGCGGCGGTAAACACCGGTCCCATAGGAACCTGAATCGGGGCAAAGGGATGTTACAACGATGAATTGTGATGAGAGTGAAACACGAGCCTCATGAATCTATAGAAATGAACTGGTTGATATATTCGTTTCTGACAAAACATTGTTGAGCAGGCTTCATTTTAGATTATAAGTCCTGAGTGCAGATTTATTGGATGGAACTGGTAGCAGTCGCTCTCTTCTCAAGACGAACATGAAACTTACAAACGTCGCACATAAATAACTTAAAACACCTAAGAACAACAAGTAAAATAACGGCGGAATGAAATCACGTTCAGGCAAATAAAATTTGTTGACAGAATCTCAACTTGCTGTTGCTTACCTGCCGCCGTTTTGTTTTGCCACCGGTTTGGTACCAAGACGGGCTGAATAGGAAAAGAGGAAGACCAGGTGAGTTTTACAACCTGAACCAAGAAGAATTACAGAAAGTAGGCACATGCCAATTTAGTTAGGTAGTGAATGCGTGATGATTCTAGTTGGTGACCAATCCAGATGGCTATGTACAAAAACAGCTCGGACTGAGTGACGAACGAAAACAAACAAAAAAACCTACATAGGTCAAACCTCAAGTTTCCCAGCTCACTAAGTGTTGTCATAAGAAAATCGACCGGTTGGACGTAAAAGCCACGATATGTAACCACAAAGAACAGGGTGCATCGCATTCAAATGTACTTAATTACAAGTGGGTCAGGTACCAAAAAAGACCATAGTATTGAAAAAGCTATGTAATTAAAGTGGAAAGCAGCCGCTCTTCACACAGGAGGGACATAAATGAAGACAACTGTGTATAAACACCACATATCACAACACGAAAACAACTCTCGGACAATAGCCGCTGCTTGGAACTTTAACTGGATGCTATCCGGAAAGCGTGAAATACGGCGTTACAACGAATAAAAATCAACACACTGCACCACTGCGATGGTGTCATCATAACCCAAATACATGACGCTATATGTGGTTGTGTCCAACTTCGTACTGGATCGGTAGGTCAACCTCATCCGCGGTCGAAATCCGTGTTTGATAGCTGTGCACACACATATTTGGCCACCAGCAAGGATTAAGCAACGAATCGATACAAACAGCACATAGTTCCGATGGAAAGAACAACTATGATTGGCTGCATCAAAATCGGTAATAATCGGTGAAAACCTGAAGACAAAGAATGCATCACTTGGGTGGTTCAATAGAACAGTGACAATGCATTCGTCGCTTTGGCTTACTACTCAGTACAAAATGAATATAGACAAAATCATTAGGCAAGGCAATTTGGACCGCTAGTGATACAAAAAAGCAACACATACGTCCTGAATTATTGTGTAGAGATACATAATCAAACAATCAATCAGGTAGAAACTTAGTCAAACTTTGATCCGCACCGTGGAAATGTTCGCAAAAAAACGTAGGGCTGAATAAGATTGGCTGACCGTAAATACGAAAACGCAGCAGTTACA
Organism: Paragonimus skrjabini miyazakii; assembly: GCA_014338405.1. Taxonomy (NCBI): domain Eukaryota; kingdom Metazoa; phylum Platyhelminthes; class Trematoda; order Plagiorchiida; family Troglotrematidae; genus Paragonimus; species Paragonimus skrjabini miyazakii. The sequence goes on from JTDE01000786.1 coordinate 161,622, forward strand.
GCAATACTGTTTTCAAAGTCTCCTAACAACGTGATGAATACACGTATAAAACAATAAAAAGTAAGAATATAGAAAGAGGGTTTCTTGAAAAATTAAGTCCTATTCCCTATAACTTTACTAACTCATAAAAGCAGATTGTCACCTTACGTATAGCAATCCAACATAAACAAGAAAGGAGAACACTATTGATATTGAATAGACTGATGCGCTACAATTTCACCATCGAATGATCCACTGGCTCTGCGCAGACCAACAGAAGAGCTTTTATTTTACCGTGCTGTTAGCCAGGCTGTTGAGCCAGATGTTGCGACTGAGGTTCGTCATGACAACTCTTTCCCACGGCGTGAACAGATGAGAGACTATTCAAATATCAATTTCTCTTTCTTCCTTCGTCTCCAATTTCCAGTTCTCAAAACCAGAATAACGAGCAAACATTAACGCTTTTACTGTCCACAAGCTCTGACAAATAGATCGACAGGCTGATCTGATTAACACCTTTCCAAGTCTGAAAGTAGAAGTAGAAGTGTGCTGTATTTTCCAAACACACGTTTATGAGCCAAACATTGTCATTCATTTGTGCTCACGAATGGTCAATGCTTTAGATCAGATATTCTCTCTCGGGCTCACCAGTGATAACGAAGTCGGACCTCGTGGTCGAGTCGAAGTGGACATTGCGTTGATCTCTGAGGACAAGGCCAATCTTAGTCGACTGTATCCCAGTGAGTGATCGATTGTGCACCGTCACGGAAACCTTTTGACATAGACCGAAAAGACGTTGTTTACGTGTCCTTTCAGCACATACCCCGACAGACAATAGTTTAGACGCTGCCAGAAGCGTTTTCCGCCATGTCCTCTCTGATACGCAGAGAGAGAGAGAGAAATATACTCGGTTGTCGGTTTGCCCGTCGGTGGTGTGGACGCACAAATTGGTCATTTTACGTCGAAAGGAAAGCGGTTTGGCTGTGTGCTCGACGTCAGGACCCTATGCATTGACATTCACTCAGACCGTGGAATTGTATGCGCTTGCTCAATTGTTTGCCTGATCAGAGAGCATCCGCCATTAAGTGGCAGACAGTGAACTGGCAGTTTAACGATCAGGTCATACAGAACAAGCTGCATCCACAGTCAAACGGTCCAGGCCCTGGTAATAAGGTGCTCCAAAGAATCACTGGCTAAAATCCCAACAGCAATACGAACGACTCGTGGAGAAATCTCTTCCAAAGAGGCACCACGGATAGGGCAGAAGTTGATTTCTGTCGACTTGATAAAATCTATGAAGGAACATCCACTGATCAACCCTGACTCAAAATGCAATAATGACCACTGTGAGCATAAGGACTGTGGGGATTAGTTGGCCGGGAGAGCTGGAAAAGAGCTTGGAAAAGCATGTTTACCAGGAAATGGTCAATGCTGTTGTCCCAGATTCGTGGCTAGACCGGTCATCAACTGGCGATTGGTGGGACTTCGTGTAAAGATGGTGGCTCACAAATTTATAGTCTGTCGCAGCGATTTGACCAATGGTTCGAGTGCATTGTGCAACAATTCAGCTGGTCCGAAGCAGCTCATTTAGCAGTGGACGATGGAAATGGCGTGCTTAGTTTTGTCACTCCCGACAATCCACCATCGGAAATCTGTGTATTTGAAATCTGACGTACTAGGACTCAACAGAGCTGTTCTCAGTCCTGACCTTCTTTCTCGAGCCTTTCTGAAGGATGGTGGTGGCAGACTACTGTCCGAACCGACCACAATTCTTCACTCATTACAAAAACTGAATACTTGCCTCGTGATTGGCACTTCTCGACAGTTCAGCCATTTTTAATGGTGATGACAGAACATCACATGCCAACTGCAGAATTGTCGGAGTTAGGTCTATCGCATCCAGTCTCATAGTGGGACATCTTCCGAGACATAGCGAGAACAGGACGCACGAAACACAGACAGGTTTCCGACCTGATCGTGGGAATATCAAAAATAACTTTCCTTTACGACGGACACTTCGACATTAATATTTGTGGCACCGCACAGACGTCTGATTGTCGATCAAAATGAAGTGTATATTGTGCATACGTGCTTTCGGTTGTACCCACGAATCAAGGACGTGACCCGTTAGTGTGGAATATGCATATAAATTGCCGGTATTTGACTACTGTTATCTCCGCCTTTTATTCCATACCGAGCGGAATAGGTGTGTGTGTGTGTGTGTGTGTGCAATGCGACAGTCCGGCAGAATGTAATCGGGAAGTCTCTAAGACCGTGACCGATGAGCGGTGTGAAGCAACCGTACAGTCAATGTTAGCCGAGTGATTTGTTCCGTATGCTGGCAGAGCTCTTACCCCATTGCACATTGTTCATTGTGACTGGTGGTGTTTGGAAGAAATCGGAAAATGATCAGTTGATGTCACAGTGAAGGGGCTGTGACAGCTTTTGCCGTCCACCTGTTGTTATTCTCGTAGTGTTCGTGCTGCTGGATTTTCCTATGCCTGATGACCGGACTGAATGTAAACGATGATATATTTGCATTTCGAATATTCTCTCTCTTTATTTTTATGGTTTCCTCATGTTTGTTGTTGGTTTGTAAGAGTTCGTTGTTCATTGTGATTGGTTGTGTTTGGAAGAAATCGCAAAATCAGTCAGTTAATGACATGGTGATGGGTTGTGTTAGTTCTAACCACCTAACCGAGCGAGAATATTAATGGACTTGTGCGAGTATGTACTTCGACAGCTGGAAATGCTTTAGCGCTTGAGTGTCTGGAGCCACTGGATACCGTGTCTCTGCCCAACTTTGACATATCTGCATGTTGATGAAGTTGGTTAGTTTTCTCATTCATTTTTTAGTTTGTACACATGGTTTTTCATTTGAATCCGGCCTTCCGTCGTCAGAATGAATGCTATTCTGATTTGTTTTACCCTAGATGCAGCCTGACGCTTGATATGCACATGTGTGGTAGGAAAGGTGGTTAGGGTGAAATGGATTTTTGCTGCGGCTATCTAGATCTTTATGGGTCGCTGTTTGGGAACTCGAGATCAGGTGCATATATGGTGTGTAATGATAAAACGCCAGTAAAATACCACGTGAGGATAAGATGGCACTTGAAATACAGCTTCATTGTAGTTTCCAGCGGTTCCCTTCATTGATCGTCGTTACATTGCAAGTGTCACCATAAAATAAACAATATCCACTCTACCGAGTCCGATAACATACATACTCTCACAGCGTCTTTAGCCACCAGCTAAATGGATTGGAGGGTACTACTCCTTGGGGATGAAGACGACAGAGTGTCTAACTTAACCTACTTAACCTACTTCTATATCCGTTCGGTAAAAGTTGTCGTGTACATCACATTGTAGATGAACTGAGGTTCTGACAGAGAGTGTGCGCATCATACGCGGCGGGCGAATGTACCCGATACACGATTTACGCACTTACAACTGTGAACTTTCAGGAAGTAGGTGATCGAAAAATGTTTGATTCATTTTGCTGTAACTCCGCAGCCTGAAAACCTCAGTGTATACTGCTGAGGCCATCCGTTGTCTGTGATTGAACATTGCCATCGATGATGAAACGTGAATGAATAAGTCTGATCGGTTTGTATACCTGGGAGGCTGCATCAGCGGCGGCGGCGGAGGTGTAGGGAATGAAACAGAGGCGCGGATTTCTAAGGCTAGGGCGGTGTTTGCTAATCTGAGGCACTTATGGCGACAGAAAGGTATTTCTCTGAAGCTTAAGGGTCGCGTATATCAGACGACAGTGAGGGCTGTATTACTTTACGGCAGCGAAACATGGCCGATCAGAGTAGAGGACGTGAACCGTTTTCAGGTATTTGACCACCGATGTCTGCGTTCAATCGCTCGTATCGGGTGGCCCCAACGAGTAAGCAACGAGGAAATTAGAAAGCGGGTGTTTGGCACTGAATGTCAAACGAGTTCTTTTAATCACCCACTACATTTGCACAGACTTAGATGGTTAGGTCATGTACTAAGGATGCCAGCTAATCGCTTGCCACACCGGGCACTGTTTGCCGACGCTGCGGCCGATTGGCGTAAGGTGCGAGGTGGACAGATGATGACCTGGCGTAGGCAAATGAAATCGTTCACGAAGGGGTTGACTACTGCAGATCGGGTTCGTCTCCCGGGTTGGAGCCCTCGCGACTCAGAGAGTCGGTGGCTTGAAACTTTAGGTGAGATGGCGGCTAACCTAGCTCAGTGGCGTGAATGTTGTCGTTGTTTGTCCGAGTTGTCTGTGAATTGAGTGCACTTAATGACGCGGAGCAGTGAAAGCCGTGAGGAAGCTGTCTTGCTGATGACGCCTTACTTTCACTTATAGCTTGGTTGCTTGTTTGCAAGGTGTAGGCGCCTTGATGTTGTATGTTTGAATGTAGACGTAGCCATTTTTAGGGGTTAGGTCCCCTACCCTCTCCTTTTTTTCTCTCTTCCTAAACAGGGTTTGTTCCTTCTTCTTCATGGTTGTGTGGCAGTTAAGCATCAGTGTGAACCACTGATGTATTGCTGTCTATGGTGATGATGATGATGCAGCCACCACACTCCCTGGACATAGAAGAATTTGATAAAAACAAGTAGAGTAGAAGCGAAAAAAAGATTCCAGACATCAGTGGATTTTAGCATGTAATTAAAAGCAGTAAATGTGATCTATCGAAAAAAATTTATCATACAGTATTCAACTGAAGAGCCACGAAGGTGACACGATGAACATACAATTCGTTGTTTGCGTGAACGTCCGTGAATTAGTCTCCATATGCTGTCCTGACACGACTGAAGAGTTCGTTCCACCACCAGCACCAAAAGTGCGACCCATTTGGGCAAACGCTCGCTTCAAAGCGACTGGTAAGGACGAGGTGAGTGAATGGTGTTCTCGAACAGCGGATTCCGGTCCAGCAACGTTCGATCTATGGGAGGTGGTGAACTGACCAACCTGCTCGTTGTCATGCATCGGTTTCGCTGGTGGATCCGCCGAGATAGCACCACTAGGTGCCACTGTGAATCGACCGATAGCCATCGGTTGTTGTTGTTGTGCAGATTCGGTGTTTGGTCTGACCTGTACCGCGTTTGTTTGAGATGTCATAAGGTTGTTAGGAAGAGTGACAGCAGGCTGCTTCTGCGTAGTAGGGGTTGCAGGTACCTGATCATAAAGGCTGGAAAAAACGAAAGAATGGGACAGGTCAAATAAATTCACATCAACGGGAACAAAACTTCAAAGCCGTAAAACCGTCTGGTGAAACATACTCGAAAAATAATCCCAGCAACTCACTTATAAAAAGTGGTGAGACTGAGTCGTCCTAGTTCTCGTCAACAGTGGTTCACACTGACGACGAGCTGTCACAAAACCATGAAAAAAGAATAAGCACTAATTTGAGTATTAAAAAAAAAGAATAGGGAATGGTACTTACGCTCTGCAAACCTCGCGTCTATAAACAAAAACAAAAAAATTGAGTAGCAATCGAGATTACGTTGTCAACTGACAGATAATTCCCTTGCAGCTTCTACTATCCCGCTGCCCTATTGTATACACGTGCCTCACAGGCACCTCAGTTAAACAACACTCAAACAACTGATCGCGAACAGCGACCACATCCATTAGTGGTCTCAAGTAAAAACTAGTGTCATGATGGCCCTCGCACGAGAGGCGAATGTGGCCTGCCATTTCCAACTTGCTAGTGGTTACTTTCATTTCATTTTACCATATTTAAGGTCTTTGAGTTGTAGACACGATGTGGTAAACGAAGGTTTTGCGCCTTTATTACGTGAAACGACAACCTTGGTCCACGCACCTTGAGGGTTCGGATGAACGAACCTGAACGAGGTTCACGGTCAAAACTTCGCCTTCTGACCTTCTAATTACCAACAGATGTATGTGACGGAATGTATACACCGATGATCAAAAGCTTGGATACGTTATACATCTTCAAATTCTGAAAATGAGATACAGTGCGTCGCAATGTCACAATAAGTCAATTTGGAAGGCATTAAAAAAAGTGTTGAGTAAGCGATCCGCAGGAGAAGCATATGTGTGCCGTCTGTATGTTACGTAGTGTCAATAGCACAGTCCGGATCCTGACATAGTTGACAGCATGAGGGAGAGTTGGCAAGTGGGTTAAGCTGCTTGGCACGCGGGCGGCTATAGGATACGATGAACGGCGGTACAAGTCACGTAATCAAAAGTGGTTGAATAATGCTCATTTGATGATACAGACATCGGTACACATAACCATAGCCACTTGTAAACATCACCCAGTTTCATTCGATCACACGAAACAAAATAGAGCGGACAAGTAGTGGAGGCTGTCATCTGTGAATGGCTACCCTGAGAACCAAACGTTAATTAGTTTATCGGACGTTTCGTCAGACCGGTTGAAATACCTCGGTATACACACCGTAGAGCGCCATCACACCGAAGGATACATATGGTAACTGAATGTTTTCTTGGCATGAAGTCGGCTTCAATATACTGTTCGCTATGAAAAAATGATCACTGCAGCGGGCAGTTTCACGATCTCGAAGCTTTCAGGACAACCCCGATCTATTGCGTACGTCGTGACCAATTAGTTATAAAATGATAAACATATATCCTTAGGGTCAAAAAACTGAAATTCAAAAGCCAAGTGAGCAGCACTGAAAATGTAAATGATTTGTTGTCAAAATTACTTGCACCGTTCAATCAGATTGGCATGGTCAGACTATCAAGACCAAATAAAATGATCCATCTCACTTACGATGTCCAAATTCAACAAGGCTAACACATACCTACGTTTCGGCAAACTTTTAACTCTGTGCTGTGGTGATGGTGGCGAGACGCAATCACTTTTTGGCGAGCTATTGGTATACTGTATGCAAGAAAGAGAGGAAGTTGGATAAAAGAGGCGCTAACCGTTGACCAGGAGACAATACGCTCGTGGACAACACAGTTCGAGGAGCACGACTGCTCAAATAGCCCATGATAGTGGTCCACCTGAGATAACCACTGCGAATGGCTGATCGTCAACTTCTTATACTCTGAGTATTCCAGCATGATTGAGCAAACGGAAAATCGATTTGGCCATTCAAACTATTCGGACTGATATAACAAAAATCGTCGAATCATCTAATTCAGTGCTGCTGTCTTGCACCTCTTAGGCAAATGGAGTACACGTATGAGACGATTGGAGCGAATCCATATGCTAGTTGAAGATGCTGGAAATGGATTAGGCCGAAAGCGAAGATACTCAGCTTTATTGTCACCATAAGGTTACTGGCTTCTCTAACACTGACTGCTCCAGATGAATCATTGTCACGAGGACGTTTGAAATTGTTAAACATGTCCACGGATGTGTGGTCTTTTAGTCAGCATTTCAGCAGTAGCATCATCATAAACAGCATTTAACACATTTTTATTCAACTGTGTCTTTTCTTTGCAGGTCGTTTGCCACGGCCGGCCAAAAATGATTGTGTACGGTCACAATCGCCAAAACACAAAGTTAAAAGTGTAACGAAAGCCAAGCAGATTGACCTTACTGAGCATGGAGTGCGTACGTGTTGCGGAGTACGACCGCATGTGGGGTGAGTCTCTACATGTGTTCATGATGGGCTAGCTACCCCAGTCTGATTAACTGTTGACGCAAGCTCGATCAACGATATTTTACAATCTTTGTCTATATTTTCCATTTCGACCATGAACAGTAGGGGGATGCTTAAGTCTCAAGTGTATATACAGGGACAATTGCAGCTACTGATAGCGCTCGTACCGAAAAGTCCACATACAAACATTCAGGTGAATACTAACACTCAATGGAAGATTTGTGTGATATATGAAAAAGAGGACGTCACCCGCTTGGCTATTATTTTACACACGTGCACGCGTTTCCTGACATAAATCGCACAGGTGACCCCTTCTGAATGCCAGTCATTCTTAAACTGATCGATTTTCACACAGGCCAGCCAAGTTTCTCTCCTCCCATTCAGTATACCGCACATAAAAAGTCAAAGGTGCGAATTTGTTCTGGAAAGGGTAGCTTTCGTTGCAACACACCTAAAACTTCTACACAGGGAAGTACCGATCACTTAGAGTATTATCCTGCTGAAATATGTAGCCGTTCCGGATAGGCCGTTTATAGAAAACGTTTGTGTAGTAAACAGCTGCAGATCAACCTACTGACGGCGTGATTTAGGGAGACTAACTCACTCATAGCAGTTAAAGAAATTACAACGCACGCACGGATTCAATCATCATCACCTTGTGCTATGAGAATTCATCACAACAATCTCTGCAAAAATACACTTGACCTCTTGCAACAAAACTACGGCTTATAAGTTCGCTTACCACATTCCAACTGATTGTCAAAATTCGGTCCTATATAGTTAGTAGTGTTGATTTTACTGCACGTCGACAATGCTCCACAGACAACTGTAAAAAAAACAACTAATAAACACTACAGAAGCGTAGCGACCAGGCTTCAATACCATTAAGCGATACCGGGTGCATGGTAAAAGTGTACATTCTGCCATCTAATGACAGACGTGTATCATGTCCGCACCAGCAGGAGCTCAGGTTACAAATGGGAGCCAGGTTTATGCCCGTGTTTCAACGTCGACGCCAGTTATGATACAAATTCAAAGGTAAACAAAATTTCCCAGTAAATTCAAATTGTCATCGCCCAGCGTAAATGCAGGCACAGACCCTCACCAGTCTCTGAGAAGCAACTCACAGGTATACGGCGCAAAGCACATCGTGACGCTTGGTCCGACAAGCGGTCGAGTGCCTCCTTCACAGCTTGTGAATTTATCAAGTGGGGCGACATACTCGGCCAAGAACAAGAATTGATTCAGCTCCCTAAAAGAAGCTTCATGCTATCACCAGCGACACTACCCACAATTTTGTGCAGGATAATACGTATTGCGAAGTGGAAGAGAAAAGTAGATATTGAAAACTTGTGTCGCGTTCCACCAGAAACCACGAAAGCTGGTGGTGATGACAAACCACGCCCTAGCTAAGGTCCAAATAAACAGTACCCTTATTATGGACATAAGCATATCAGGTACCTTATTCAGCAACAATCTCAGAGAACACCTGCCGAGGAAAGTAAAGACAGCTTTGATGGTCATGAAAATGACTACGGCGGATCGCTGGTAAACGCAGTGAAATTCGAGTAGCTAGCGGAGAATGAAGATTTGGTCGATACTATCATGGCATGCGTGAAACATAACCTACTGTTCGTGATATCCGTCTTCACTTTTAAAACAACTTGAGGGACGAAGTGGACACCAATAGCTTAAGTGTGTTCAGTGGTGCACAGACTGTATGGGTCTTTTCAAAGAAGTGACCATCGATACCACTAGAAGGAGGGAGCGTTCTCAACATTCAAAATCTTGGAATAGAGAAATGAAACATTTGCAAACGGGGAATCCTACATCACCCTGAAAAACCACATGATCGTCTGAATTACGTGTCGAAGAATTTGGACTTCCCTTTAGATCTAAGCCTCTGTAAGAAGGACCGCGGGCAAAGACTACAATGCACAAGTGGACGCACAACGCGGAATGATTTGGGCAGAGGATCAGGTAATTTACGAACGTGCCAGTGCGTTCGCAGAATATTCGTGGGTTAACCACTTGGTGTGCAGTGTTTCACTAACGTCAGGTATTATAAGACCGGAAGCCAGGATACGATGAAACAGCTCCCAGAAACTTCCGGAGACAGCCTTTTTGGTTGTATTTTCTGATCGGCAGATTTCTAGACCGTTATAAATCTTTTGTGAGACCGTGCTTCGTGATATCCGATGGCAACTGGTATTATACTTCACCTCAACTTGGCCAATTAGGAACCACAACTGTGACGAGCAGGGAGATCGTTAGGTGGCGGAACGAAGTGCGGGGAAGGAACAGGTGATGGTCTAATCAAAACTCAGGTGTCAGTTCTAGCTGACCGAGCAAAAACCGACCAGGCCAGACCGACCTTCTAACAGATCCCAATGGAAAACAAACCATCAATCTAAGCATTCAAATCTCCCGCTACACCCAAAATAGCACTGCCAAGTGTGTGTTGAAAGTTACTGAGACGCCGATAGAACTAATCTGTGATGGTTTCCAAGATGACATCAGATGGACCGTACACAAATATAACAGTGTTTGGTATACCACAGTCTAAATTGAAAGTTTGAGCCACACTGTGCAGATCCCACCATGAAACAGGGTTTGGCAAACGGAGAGACTGCGAACCCGTTGATTAAATCAATACGGTCACCTATTTGATAGCATAGTGAGGAATCAGTGGAAAAAGTCGATAAACTATCGTATTACGAAGATACGTATATGGCAATTCCAGTATGGAGCTAGAATCTTGAATTCGCGTATAAGTTAGTATACTTCAGTGGAAAGAATTACCACGCCGCGTATTAAGCATACACTTAAAACTTAACGGATATTGGGTCGGCTCACATGGCATAATAAAAGATAGCAATATATCAGTGGGTGTCGCTGACGCTAAATTTTCATGCAATCATGAAGAAAAAAAAAACCATAGTAAAGAAAAAAAGAGAAGACGGGATCTAAATACAAACAATAACTACGTCTATATCCAAACACTCAATATTAAAATGCCTACACCATGCAAACAAACAACCGAGCTACGACTCAAAGTACGACCTCATCAACATGACACTCTTCCCACGACCTTCACCGCCCAACGTCAATAAATGCACTTAATTCACTAACAACGACAACGTTCCCGCCACTGAGCCCGACTAACTGCCATCTCAGCTGAAGTCTCCGACCATCGACTTTGTGAGCCGTGGGCACTGCAGCGGAGAAGACAAACCCGATCTACAGTGGTGAATGATTTCATCTCTCTACGCCAGGTCATCATCTCTCCACCTCCCATCTTAGGTCAGTTGGCCGTCACATTTTGCGAAGAGTGCTTGATGAGGCAGGCGACTGAATGAAATCTCTTGAACATGATCTGACTAATTAAGTCTGTGTAAACTCAAAGATTGACCAAATGAACTGGTTCGACAATCACTACCTCGTGCTAGCTTCATAACCTCTTCGTTGTCCACCCACTGGCGACATCCGATGCGCGGGATCGAACACAAACGTTGATGGTCTAGGATCTGCAAACTGTTCACCTCTGTTACCCTGTGTGGCCAAGGTTCACAGTCGTAAAATAGCACAATCCTCACAGTTGCCTTATATATGCGACTCTTAAGCTTCAAACATATGCCCCACTATTGCCAGAGATATCTAGGATTGGCGACTACCGCTGTAGTCTTGAAAATACGAGCTTCTATGTGATTCCCTGTATCTTCGTGGCTGCTAGTTCAACTTCCCAGTTACACAAACGTGGTAGATGGCCCTCATAATTTCATAATTCAAAATGAAATCTACGTAATCACAACAGTATTTCAAGAGTGCTGTGTGCTTTGAGGCTACAAAGCGCATTCCAAAGTATTTTTGCATAGCGCGATACAGCGTGTAACATTGTCTATATTTTTCGGTCTATGTATAGGTTGGCATGCAATCGACTGGAAGAAATGGGCTGGTCCTTCTTGACGAAAGCGTTGCGTTAGTGGTTAGAGCAAAAGTGATCTACTACCAGAAAGTTCACTCGCACGGGAAGGATGGGTTATTCCAAGACAGTAAGTCCTCAGTTTGGCTTGCGTCCCTACACGAGCATTCGAGTCGTCACTTAGAACTGATTACTTATCCTGATCCATCGGATTACCCTGCTTTAACTCAGATAGATCGCTTGTGAGATTCTGGTGACAAAATAATTCCTTGGACTACAAAACTGCGGATGCCTCAAGAACTGAGAATGGAACCTAAAAAGACACGGGCAGAAAACCAAGAACACACCAGGCAACCGTTCAGTAGCCTACAAGGAAGAGTCCTCAGCGAATGTGAACTACGTCGGTATTGAGAACCGGGAACGATAGCACAACCCGTCTTGGGACAGAATCATGCTGATTGTGTTGTGTAGTGTTTTTATCCAACTCTGTATGATGTTCGGAATACGACGTTTAGTCGGACGACACGTTTTGAGGATGTGAACAGTACGTGAAAAACGACCAGTTAAAGAAACTTTAGCAGTCAGCCAATGGCCCAAGATGACCGATCCCGAGAAGCGAACGCACCCAAATAAAAATGCAGCGAGTTAAGGTGTACACTTTTCGAGTTCATATAGTTTATAGTCCGCACAGGATGGACGATGCTATCTACCGCTGTCCACTGTGTCCAAGAATATACGTACAGACACTCAATAATTCACTTAAATGAATAAGATAGATAGTCCATACTATTTCTAATTACTGGAAAACAATGTCCCGAACGCGTTCTTTTTAACACTCACCGTGTAATGGTTGTATGAAGGTGAACAATATATGAAGCACTCGCAGTATCCCAAAAGGTCAATCGCGCGCGGTCGTGGATGCAGTATGGTAACTGAGTCATTATCTTAGTAGACGATTACGAATGCAAACCATGGTGTATGAAAATCGAAGTGACACTCGAACAGTACATTGTGACGGGGCAAACCAGAAGGAGACAGTGTCCAAGTTGTAAGTATTTTATGAGCCTTAAGAATATGACGCCACTTTAATGTTGAAGATGTGGGCAAAAAAATGGTTATCAGAGAATGCGCATGAGACAGATAAGTAGAGCTGACCCTATGAACAATTCCACATTATGTTAACTGAATTTTTCCCATGTTTAGTTCGGACCGTAATAAGAAATTACGAAGTCGAAGTAAGCTAGGAAAGACCGCATCGAATACTGGCGCTGACAAACCAGCATGAATAACAGTGATCGTTCAGTAGTGAGAGGTTGCAATTGACCTGGCTTAACAACAACCAAAGCACAGGGCAAAAAGCACGATTAAAGAAAGGAAATAAATAGCAAACGGTCAAAGAGACGTTCACCTCGGGTAGGCTCACTACCGCAATCAGTATGCACGGATCACACGGCCCAGTGTTCGCGCAACTGAGGTCAAGTCATGATGTCAACTGGGTCGCAAGTACGTCCTGCGCCGCTCACGTGATCGGAGTTAGATAACGTTAACGAACAGATTAGGGGTTAGTACCAATAATCCGGCGACCGATTATCCGTCATGACTAAGTTGAATCTGTTCTGTGAGGTTAACGGGTCGCTCCAGATAGTGAACCTGTATGGTGTCGATTAGATTGTGGACGGAGTCTTCTACCGTAGCGACTAGGAACAGTCTGTCATCTTTAATATTCATATTTTTTTGAGTGTCCATATCTAACCATAAGGTATTTCAGCTCGTCTGATGCGAGCTCACACAGCGTTTCCGCTTGGATCCGATACCACTGCGGTTCTCTGTCTTGATTGCCCCAACCTAGATATCCCAGTAGGTTACCGGAACCGATTTCGCATAGTCACAGCCAATGACCAGTTGTTGAAGCACATGTACTGACAACCGGATCGTACGTTTGCGTGGCACAACCGCAATCACGTGAACAGTCCGAAATGTGGTGATCGTCCAGTGACTTCGCAACTCGGTGTCGGTCAAGGAAAGTGAACACCGAACCATGTGATCAGCGAGTAATGAATCAACCACGGTAGTGGACTGTGCGATAGGTCTACTACAAAAGGATCTCCTGTTTCAATGTTTCATCCACAATTACATACACTGAACGTTTCCTGGAACAATCGCACCTTATTAAAGGTTTTTGTCCGCACTACTAGCTTGTGTCCAAATCGATGACTTCGGATTTTAACTGCACAAACGAGAGAGAGGTGTCCAAGTACAGCGAACAAAGAGGAGCAATTTAAAACGACTCAGACCCTGACATTTTATTTGATTATTCAGTTTAGTAGTTCAACGTCATCATTTCCATAAACTCTCATGCCTGTATGAGGACAAAAAAGTTAATCGACTGAAATGTGAACAACGCCAACTTATCCGATAACAGATCACTTCAGGTACGAAAAACTCCGACTCGCGGAGAGTTTACATCGACAACCAATATAAACTGGGAAGCTGACACCGGCCGCGATCACGTAGGCCCATTAGGAACAACAGTTAACAATGGCGGCAAATGCACCTAAAGTCCGACAAAGCCCAAAGGATCGGTGAAACATATCACTTCTGTATAATAAGTTCCAGCATGAAGAAGTAACGTAGTTTGGGGATCCTGGGAACTTCAGCGGATAAAACTGAAAACCATTCTCGTAGCTACAACCGATACTCAAGAATGGGCGAGTCTGTATTGATTTCACTCTACGTGTCAGATCGCGTGGGCCTGTTGAAATCAAGTCGGTCGATTGAGTCCTATTTGTCTGCCGCGCCCCAGAGAGGTAAATAACTCTGATTTGCGATTATCAAATTACCCTAACACCGTAGTCACTGAATGTTAACGTAGGCACGTTTTGTAACCGGAACGCTAAATCAGGCACCATAACCATTAACATGATGATCCATAGCTCCATTACCGTGATGGTCGAAGTTGTTCGTACCGTCAACTGTTGTCTAGCCAAGCCCCATAGAGCTTCTCATCGAGAACTCGGCAAAAATTAGTCTTCGGAAAGACAGCAGGTCAGCAGGTACGACGGTTTACTACGACAAAGGTTTCACGATTTCCGATAGTAGCAAAAATGAAGGTAAAAAGGAGAAAGCACACCTGATCTAACAGGAAATGGCAATATTTCCCAAACGTCTGAGAGATCAGAATGCAACAAACAGGCAACGTCCGACCGTCACCGTTATTGTCAGCATTGCTTACTGTCACAACGAGACTGGACCTTGACGCAGTGTGACCGCCTACGCATTTCGATGGCCTATTGGACTAAACTGGACGGTGTGGACACCATACCGATAGAGTCACTCAAGCCAGGCAGGCCAATAGGTAGAGGTCTGACAAACCAGTCTCCTGGTCCTCCAGGTTGGGAGTTGGAAGAAGGTTGGCATCTTTTTCCGAAAAATGTACCAGTTCTGGTACACTGCTATCCACCCGCTGCCTTGCGGCATAGGCTTTTCAGCCAAATGCTTTGGTTGAGAACCCTAATCGTTCTCCTGTCTAGGTCTGGGCGCCCTGGCAGTATCTCAGCCCACACACAACCATGAATAGTCACAACACAAGTAATTCCATACTGCATCGGCCGTCTCGCAGTATAAACCGGGTCGCCCTATCCGCTGTATACAGCAGGATGGATAGGCGAAAACATGCTACTGCTGACCCCTCCCACACTGTCCTATCAAGTTTAGTTCTCAGGCCCCTCCCGACCTCCATTTCTGATAGTTACTCTACAGGTCCCACAACAGATGTAGCTAATCGTGGTGACACTGAGCCGATAAGTTCCGTCTCTTGCCATTCAGCGACAGGTCTCCCTTGTTTAGACCTAGAATGCGAATTAATATAGGTGCCTTCAACGTTCGCACTCTAAAAGAGATAGGTCAACGAGCCGCTCTTGCACGAACATTAGACTCAACGCATGTCGATGTCTGCTGTATCTCAGAAACTAGAATCCAGGACAGTAGTTAGCGTATGAAATTAACAGCACCCACATTGTCTACCCGATACTGGTTATACACTTCGGGTGACTCCACAGCCACGTTTACAGGTCAGGCTGGAGT
>JTDE01000786.1:179770-194584 GCA_014338405.1 Paragonimus skrjabini miyazakii
AAGATATGTCACCACAAGCCTCCTCGTCAGTGGATACTGCAGGAACTGCATTCAAGTAGCAATGATAAGCGTTTGCGATATCAAATCAACGACGATGTGCAAACAATTCTGTTCTCCAGTACAGCGATATTACGTTTTAATGATCTCGTCAATAAAACCGGTTGACAAACATTTAGCCCGTGTTCAGTTTCTGCGATATGGAGGCAGTTGAAACCCTAACTTACATTTTAGACAGGAATCATGGGGACAGTAAAGAAGTTACCCATAGTCAGTTTAGTGGTCCTGGTGTTCGCCAAAAACATCCCCGTAGGTCTGTATCGATATTTAACACCCACTGCGTCATGTTGCACTGCTGGCTAACCCGCTGCCCAGGAGCACTAGCCGGGATCGTTCGCTACCTCGGAGTGTGGCCTGTGGATACGAATCGACCTGTCGATTTGATTGCAACAGCTCTATATGATCCGACACATGCACTAAACACACAGGCATGCGTAATTTTGAGTGTCCGTTGTAACCACGTAAAGAACTTTTAGTCAAAAAATAAAATCCAACACGACTGAAAGTGTGCATAAAAATGGACCAAATGAATTAATCATACAAAAGCTAATAATCCATTCGGATAGATAACTTACACAATAAACTGGGATGGCGTTTCCGGAAGCAGGTGGTAGGTGGCATACACGTGGTCGAATTCTGGGTTGACCACCGACGATTCGAGGTCGGCCCTGGTGAAACCCATCGCTTCCATTGCTTCGACTCGAACTTCATCCAACTGAGACCTGGAGCACTCTTTGTGCGGACGCAGAAAATCGCTGGGCGCATAACCCATATTGACCCATTTATCTTGCATCAACACCTGTAAAATACAGATTTTCAAAAACAGAGACGAGTGGCTCTACTGACCGTTAGAATCTATGTAAATAAAACTTTAGCTCACAGGTTGTGTTTGTAGATAAAAAGCTAAGCACGTAATTGGTGTTTTCTGTAGATCTGGCATTTTAAACGGGACAGTTATTTGAAAAACAGAAAAATATGACAGCAAAAGCAATGACGTGCCAAGTGGCGACAGTGAAGGTCATTTTGATCAGTCTCTTGAACAAAGGTGACTTAGTCGCAGAGTTACTCAATCGCCGCCTATATAATGCTTACCGTTGGACATCTCCAGCAGCCATGCTTCACTCATCGTTTACCACCTGCCTTTCCGTCTCAGGGACAGTGTTTGTCCATACTCATGTATGCTCGTGTGCTCTTACTTGCTGTTGTACACCAGAATGCACTGGGCGAACTAGGCAAGTGTCTGAAAAGATAAGAGAGCATCATTCAGCCTAGTTAAGACACAGGATAGGAAAATCGATTACAAGCGTGGTTGTCGCCCACCTGGCAGACACGAACCAGTTAACTCGACCGAGTCGTTCAAAACCGTTTACAGAGTTCTGATCAGCCGACCGAGGTCAAGTCAACAACGCTGTTTGGAAATCGCCGAAGCGATTGTGATTCGACTAGGTAATCCAGAGCTGTTGGCATAAACGAAGATCGTTTGCGCCCTGGTCCCTCCATGGCCAACGAGAGATTTCAAAAACATACGTTCGGCAATCTGCCATCTTGATGAAACTTAAAAGCAACCACTACATCTCTTAAAGAGGGAAAGCAAGAGTAAAATGTAAGATGTAACCAAAAACGCTTCGCTGCACTTTCACACCTTCGTGACAATCAGCGTTAAGGCACGTATGGTAGAAAAAAGAGGTGACGGAATATCCGTAGCACTTGATCGACTCCAAACTGGTTTGCAAGATTCGTGGAAACACAAACCACCTGGCTGACTGGCTACAGCTTACACTGGAACGTAGTGTTCAACCCTGTGGTAACAAATAACATACAAACTCTGCTCGACCAACACATACACGAGATACAATCAACACTTCAGTTTTTCTAGTCACCCTCCTGATTCACACTTAAAGCGCATTAAATGTGTATGGCTGGCGCAATGTTGGCTCAGTGTGGCTCGCTTTCGATTCTGACATCAATGCACTCAACAGTTTCGATCAAGTATTTTTTTACTCGCTTTCATTCATTTTTGTCCAATATTTATAAACTATCAAACACTATTTCGCCCATGATCAGCACCACGTAGACATGTTATCAACATTATCCTGGACAGCAATAGGGTGGTGGCTCATACTGACATTTGGCTACTAAGTAATCATAGAGAGAGGGACAAGATCTAACTACGACGCAAAAGAAAAGAAATGGAGGAGATTTAAATGCTAAAAACAACTATACCTGCGCTCAAACATTCACTGTCAACAGACATACTTTGGAAATAAACAACTGAACCATAAGTAACTAGCTCTAATGAGAGCGAAACTCGAGTCTAGTGCTTATTTTCGAAAGGGGTCGACTGGAAAGTCTATGGGAATGTGACAGCTGCGATCAATTGTGAGTGATGTTCAACTTGAAGTTAACCAAATCCCCGACTACTAATCAGTAATTGAAAATAAAGCGTTAACAACAAAACAGCTCTTTCAGAGCTTTCACTATCCAACGTTACTAACTCACAGAAAACCCGCCCAAACAACGGTAACATTCACTATTCTGAATCCGAATAAATGCCACCTCACACGAGGTCTATAATTATTGATGCTGCGAATCGCGAGAGTCTCAACAGGAAAGATAAACCTGATATGTAGTGTTGAGTAACCTTTTTTATCCCATCACCATCCGTGTCAACATCATCGTCCCCATCATCACAACGGTCTTCAGCCTTACCATTCTGGTGCTGTGGTTTGGGCCCCTCATCACCCCAATAGTGACAACGAATATTCTAGAAAACCTTAATAGAGATGTGAAATTAATTTTTAAAAAACTTGTCAAAAGAACTGGAAACAATAATAATAATAATGCAGGTACATCATTGACTGCAGCACAACGCTATCTCGGAGTGCGTTTCTAGCCAGCCGGGTGAAATTTGCTCACTGTACTCCACGCTGTTGCTCGATCAGCAAGCGGTTATATCCAAATGTTAGTGGTCTCAATAAATAACGCCAGACACGAAATACGCTCAGCTTCTTCAACTGGACCAGAATCCTGACTACAGTTGACTTCCCTCGAGTTAAGTGAGCTGACGTAGCATAAGCCCAGTGAGTAAATTGGACGTAACAGACAATAGATTGATTTCTCTGTGGTTAACACACAGACCCCGGACCTCTTTTTGAGAACGGCAATTAATGCTGATAAGTAACAACCACGAGGCATCTCCACAGTTTTCCAAGCCACTTGAAGGAGTTTCGTCCGTTCTTATATCAATTTCTTCTCATCATCCTTGGAGAAAAAAATGATCCCAGAGCCACTTCTATTTCGAAGCACAGTTCATTGTCCCCCAGGATCGATGCAGTGCACTAGCCTGACGACCACGTCAGGGTAGCAGTATAGATCACGGATCATTTTCATCATCATTTCATTTCGTACCTTCAGTCAATCGGCAGCGACATCGGCGAAAAGTGTCTGATGTGGTAGACGACTGGCTGAAATCCCTAGGACATGACCTAACTAGTTAAGTCTGTGTAAACTGAAGGATTGAACAAACTGGCTTGGAAATCACTAACAAATATCTACTTCCTAGCCACTTCGTTGCTTATCCGTTGGTGTTATTCTATGTACTGAGTCGAACGTAAACATCGATGATCAAATACCTCAAGACGGTTGACACTTTCCGCCTCGAGAAGACAGGTTTCGCAGTCTTACAGCACGGATATTCCAAATCTCTTTCGGACGTCTCGTTAGGTACATTCAAAATAGTTCATCATCTTTAATCCTAGCAGATAAAGCTGTCTACGGACTAAAGTAAACCGGCTAAAAAACCTGAATCGGTCACAATAATTTTGTAGTATTACACTGCATTGTCCACAGATGAAACATGCTCCGCTTCGCTAAAATAGCTGAGGGAAAACTAGGTAAGGAATTGTCTATCGCAAGCAGTGTTGATCAGTTTGCCACCGAAAAGTAGCTTTATTTCGGGATCCTAAGGGACCAAAAGTACAAGCTTCTAGAATGTTATCCATGATACAAGTAAAAGGATGAACAAGTGTGAGCATCGGTTACGAGAAACACTAGTAGTAGAGAAGGTTGAAAACAACCGGTTGAAGTTTCTCAAGCTTTTTTAAGAGAAAAAACAAGTTCACTAATTGCACATGTTTTTTTGAACCCGTCTACAGAAGGGGGATATCGAGAAGTGAGTACAGATAGGTGGAAAATAAGTAGCAGGCACGAAATTTGACGACCGTGGTTTCCCATGAGAGTATAGGAAGTCCGTTGGAAAATGCCAACAATCAAAATATCCGCGGTTAAATGGAAACCTGCATGTGCCTGCTGTATTTGGGTTTCTCGAAGCTCAATACATCACCGTATCAACAATCCAGTAAGTGTCTAAGACACCAAAAGACCAGACCACTATCCAGTTTTAGGTATATGAGTCCTTAATATATAAGCAAACTGTGGTGAAAAGTCTCGACGGTATTTCCATCCATCACTTTCTCCATAGAAAAGCGATGAGGGAAGTTCCAGAAGCAGAGTTTTGTCAAACAGAAATAAGGATCCAACAGTAACAGCGAAAAGAAGACAAGAGTGTTGGAACTGTTTTGCTTAAATCTGTTGGTGCATCAGGCTAAACGAAATAGTCCTGTAAAATCCTCACGAAAGAAACTCTTCTATGAACAAAACTAGTGTCCAATATTTGTTTGGCTCGCTTGAATGCCTTGAAGCTAACTACGGATAATGACTTCTTAACTGCCGATGCTAAAGGATACAAAACACATCTGTGAAGTCATATAAAACGTTCGCAAAAATAATGGGTTGCAACATACTTTGAGAGAGGAGCGATCTTTGGGATCAAGGACCAGCATTTTCCTCAAAAGCGCTTCGCACTCCGACGAAATGGAATTTTTAGGGATCGAATAATGAAGCCCGATAATTTTGCTTCGCAATTCCCGGAGGTCGCGAGCATCGAACGGTAAATGTCCCAGGACAAGTGTGAACAGAATCACACCCAACGACCACACATCGACTCCGGGACCGTAATAGGGAATACCCTGAATGTTAAAATGCAGTATAAATTAAGTTTCGAGAGGTGGACAAGCAACTGGAAGTCACGGTTTTACGATACTTACTGACGAGAGGCAGCATGTTTAATTATACATAAATATTGCCATTTGTCAGTTCTCATACCATACTAGCAGAAAGCCATCCGAGTACCCATGTGCTCCAGTCGATGGCGGCGGCACGATTAAACTTGGGTCTATATACGTCATTGAAAATGCATGGACTAATCTGACTGAAAATTGCTAGGATAGAAATGGACCGGCCTTCATAGTAGATATACACATAGACGCATGACAAATTTGAGAGGTAATGTTTTGGCACCGAGAGCTGGCTCATTCAAACCTTAGCACATATTCAGAGTATACCAAGAATAGCCCAGTGGATTTTGAGACACTGAAACAGGTCCGTATCAAAATCAGACTGCACCTTTTTCAACTTCCGAAGACAGTATTCAGCCTATCAAAGAGAGGTACGCACCAGCGCATTATTTACTGGCACCAATGGATCATAAACCGTGCAGTTCACGCTGTTGGATTACAGGCAAGGTCTCAACAGCTAGTGAAAATCCTCAGTCCCAGCTTCGGGAACTAGAGAAAATCAAATCCTCAAAAACAGTGAGAGTTCTAACCAGTTGTGACATAAAATCGAATATCCGGGTTGAAGTCATAGCGATTCACATAAGTGGTGGCTGGATAAGTCGGCAGACGCGGTTAATCAAGTTAAGTGACATGAGTGGGTGTTTGGCCGAGTCGTTCGTGAACTAGGCGTAATTACTAAAGCGAGATAGCGGAAACCCTGCAAATAACACTGTAGGACTAAAAGTCTGAGTTTGGACATAGGGGTCTGTATGTATTAAGCCTCACTTCTTCCTCCTATTTTTATCCCCAAAACAGGGCTCTTTCCTTATAGATACAAAGCAGCCATGTATTACTGTCACTGATATTATCCTCAACGATGATGTGACATAAAAAAGGGTATATTGTAGAAGTTTGAAAGTCACACACATAGTAACAATATCGAATCTTGACATGCACTAGTAAACGTGTTTTTAGTGTGGAGTGTGAAAGCAGACTTGCCACGTTAGAACCAGAGAATTTAGACAATGTTTTTCACCGTTTCCCACTGTTCCGATGGAGACGAGAAGTGAAAAGCTGGCTGAAATCGCGTCACGTCAATACTTGGTCCATCAAACGCTTGGCTTGTGGTGGATTGTTTTGTACAACGCTGATAGAAGTATAGAAGCTTCTGAATGCCCCGAAAGGAGGAATAAGTATCGATGACCAAGCCTCTGCTCACTCGACTGTGATCTATCGCGAGGGACTCCGTAGGGCTAACAATGACGAACAGACCACGATCGCCGATGAAGTGGCAGTGGCGGTGGACAGCAAAACCAACTGCCACTGGCTGTCAGGCTCTCTGGTGAACTACTGAACTACTCTGGTGAACACGTACGATCTCCCACTGGAGTCCGAAGGTTCGAAACGGCTATGTACAAGAGTGCATCTCCAAAATAAATTCAAGTACCGGAAGTCAACCGGAAAAGTGACGATAACAGATAGTCCTTTGGAAAGAAATCGCAATTATTGTCCTGGGAGAAAGCCAGATTGACGTCTGTCTGGCATACTGAAGTGTGCGTGCTGGAAGTCTTTTAAGGTTCCACTAAGGATCGCTTCAAAACCGCATTGTATCGCCGGTTGTTTTACCACGATAAAGTGTTGTCGTACGAATCAAAACTCACTATGAAGCTTCTGGTAGATCTGTAAACCGATTCTGTCGAACACTCGACTTAGTCACCCGACCTTACGCCAGGAAATTTCTTTTTTTTTCAGAAACAGAAAGAATTTGAACGGAAAACGATTTAAAACGAGAAACTAGATCCTTCAAGCTGTTCAACAACCAACCTGAAAAGTTTTAGAAACAAAACTTCATCAAGTACTTTAGCGCTTGAGTCAGTCACTTCAAAAGTGGGAAATTATGCCACGGTTGAATGAAAAATTGAGGGTTCATGAGGGGCACTTTCCGACTTCTAAACATCAGAAACAGCTAAATTTCTACAGCTCCCCAAGTACAATCCTGTATGGTAAATTACTACACTGTACTGGACTGTTCTAGCGTTTACCTTAGAGGACGTGCTGATAAGCGTAGACTTGTGACTGTTGAGAATAGCGATAGAGCTAGTAGCTCAGTTGTTCGCCGAGCTTGACATTTAAACTGAAAACGTTTCATCAACAAATGAGATGACATCATCAGTATGTAAGATTTTGGCCGCAGAAGATTGAGCTCAATCCTATACACAAAAAATCTTACGAAGTGATGATGTCACCTGGTTTGGTGATGAAACGCCTAAAGTGTAAATGCTAAGCTTGGCGAATAGCCGAGAACCAGAAAGTGCGATCGTTTTGAGTTAAGCATTGTGAACGGTCACTTAAGTAGCTTTTCAACCACAAGTTGCGTGATGTTAACTAATATACGACATCATTTTTAGGGCCGAAAACTGCCAGTTTGCATAGAACCAAACAAGAATAATCGCGGCAGCTGGGTTCAAATCAATGACGGTATGACCAATAACACGAAGCATTAGCACCGAACTGTCACTGTTGAGCTCATCGGGGTGTGTTCCTTTCGATGAGATTTACCTAACCTGCGTTGGTAAATTTCCGCATATGAAAATACCCTGGTTTGAAAAGGCCTCCGAATTAAGGGTAAGATGCCATTAGTAAAGCAAACTATCGGTTGAATGCGGATTGCCTACGAAGCTTTAAGGCTGATTGGGTTAATATCCAAAACTAAGCCACATTGAAATTTTTTTTAAAAACCTACGTATGGAAAAAATAACATGATAATAGTATCCATATTTTTTAGGGTATTAGCCCCCAGAACATGTTCGATCACTTGCGATTATGTATAGCTGCTGTACAAACAGGAGGTCCGCTATAAAGTCCGACAGTTCAAACAGCCTCGATGAATAACGATGATGGGTTTTGAAGATCACAACACAGCACGCATTCAGCTGATATCGAAGAACATAGAGAAAAAGATAAATTAATTGAGCATTCCATGTGAGGGTTATACCCACCAAGTTATAAACGTAGTCAGCTATGAGACACGAACGTCTGTAGCTACATAAGCAGCCGAACAAAAAAGAACATGGTGATCTGTGAGGCTCAGATCAAACAGATCAAACAAACACACCATGTTGCATTAACTTCGATCGATTTTGCTACACTTTTGCGGAAGCGCACTGGCACTCGTTCCTTGATGTATGGAGTGAGCTATTTTTGACAGGGACTTCTTTGTAAGTATGAAAAGTATGACAACTGACACATACAGATCATTAACCCGCTCAACATTTCTCGCTCTCCCTTAATTGCAACATTCAATCGGTTCATCTGATTAGATAAAATCTCGTGGAACTCCGTAAGCTAACCCAAAAACGCCAAACTGGCGATCGGGTGAAATGTGGAAGACGGATTGTTGAGTACGCATCCCGCTTCAGGATGTTACACAGATGATATGAGCACACCCACAATGTGTGGTGGTGGTAGTATGGTTCATGTACCAACAGCCATTCGGTAAACGGAAGGAAGTAGACTGACTTTTTTCCGTCGTAACATCAATTGCCAAAGCCAAAAGCACTTACAACAGTCATTTTTATCCCAAATACATAATTGTTGAAGGTTTCGAAGTCAGGTGGACGAATGAAGGCAACATTCATGGATAATGTCTACAGAGTAACCAGAAAGTACTGTGGCTCGAACTGTTGCTCATCGGAAAAGGGACGTGGAATGAGCCATACGGTTTACCAAAAACGATGGAAATCAACTAAATGAAGCTAACCAAAAGAAACTGACACGCCATGAATGCATGCACATTGTCGACTGCAGTACAATGCCATCTCGAACTGCGTTCCCAGCCAGCGATTTGAATGATCAAGGAATCCAGCCAGTCAGGTGAGACCTGCCCACTGTACTCCACGTTATTGCTTGGCCACCTAGCGGTTATACAAAACTGTTAGTGATCGTAACAAATAACGCCAGGTACAGAAGACGCTCAGCAGGCATGCAGAGTACGTGACTCAACCATCGCAGACTGTGCAACGTGATTAGTTTACTAACTGATTTCACGTCCCGAAATTTCCGGAATACGTGCAAGCGAACGGCCGTAGTACTTATGCAATCAGTTCAGTTGATGTGGGCTAATTAGCAGAAACAATGACAGTGAAATAAAGCAAATCTGTTGATATATTCGTTACGAAAAGGCCGCATTCGTGAACCATAGGGCAAAACAGAACGCACACATGCATTATATGCCCTGCCTTTCAACAACAACGACAGCAACAACAACAACGATTAAACGCCACACATAACGCAGGTTAGCAAAGACAACTCGTGCCTATGCTATCCTTGCTAATATCTCAACAGCAATAATACAGGATTAAAGAGTAATGCTGCTTAAGTATGTGGAAATGTTCACAGTCTCGAACAGACTGTCTGCAATGAAGAACGTGAGATTAGAAATGTCTCAATCTTGAGGCAGAACTTTAAACTCCGAATGTGCGAAGCGCATTTCATGTAAACTAGCCCGGTCATTCACCTTATTCAACATGGTCTGCATGTCTCCGGCAGAGGAGCTAAGTAAGGCAATATCATTTACACACTTCACGTCGGTCAATCCAGCGCGAGGAAATTGCTTAACGACAAGCTAATTGGATTCCTCAAACGTACCTGCCAATATGTCGTCCATGACAAAATCAAACAAGAACGGACAGATCGAACGTCTCTGACGAACACTACCAAAAGTGACGAACGCCCAAGACACGTATCCATAAACGCTCAAGCCGCTTGCAGAGTGGGCATACGGTGATCTCATCAGATCCACCTGTTTCCTCGGAAATCCCTTGCGAAGAAGACAGTTTCATAGAACGCCATGAGCAACCGATTCGAAAATAACCTTTAGGCCTCAAAAGAGCATGACTGTCGACTGCCTGTAATGATGCAAGATCCGATGCAAGGTAAAAATGTGAACCACGCACCTCCAACCGGACCAGAATCCTGTCTACGGTTGACTCCTCTCGAGTTAAGTGAACCGACGTGGCATAAGCCCAGTGAGTAAATTGGACGTAACAGACAATAGATTGATTTCTCTGTGGTTATCACACAGACCCCGGACACCTTTTTGAGAACGGCAATTAATGCTGATAAGTAACAATCACGAGGCATCTCCACAGTTTTCCAAGCCACTTGAGGGAGTTTCGTCCGTTCTTATATCAATTTCTTCCCATCATCCTTGAAAAAAGATGCGATCCCAGAACCGTGTTACGCCACAATAACTTAAGCTCCAGAGCCACTTATGCTTTCAACCTAGAGCAGTCTCGAACGAAACAACTGATAATTCGCGTTCCATCGTCTAAATGGCCTGGTTGAGGCCAGCTGAAATGTTCCTCAAAATGTTCACCTTACCTGTCAAGTTGATGCGACTGGCTGGTAAGAACAGCCATCCTTGACCGACTTAACGGTCGGCACAATCCTAAATCAAGGATAATAGATTTATGCTATTTCCAGACAAAAAGGCTCTTTCCGTCGCGTTCCAGTGTTCAATCAGGGGATGCTCACAGTCTCTGCGCAAGGTATTAGCCAGCTTGCGTTCGAGTTCTCGGCGATCGTCATCATATTCAGAGCCAGACGGAATCCAGTGACTATTGTTCGCAAAGTTTATCGACATGGCAGAAATCCAGTTCTACTGAAACTGCACACCTCATTCGAAACACGCCAAAGCGCAATAAGCTTTCACAGCTGTTGCTATTTTTTCACCAGTGTTTCCTGATAAACGTTATTTTTACACAGGCCTTGGCCGAATGCCAGTTGAGTATACTTCGTTTACGAGTGTATGACTTCTTGGCGAATGACAAAACAAAACGAGCACGTACAACAGCAGGAATCAAGTTCAGGTGGTTGTTTCAAAATGCACGACAGCCTTAAAGAGAGTGGCGCTACCTGTAGTTGGTCACTAAAGGCTCAAGTTGTGTGCAGGACTGAAAAGAACACAGTGGTCTCCGCGTAACACAATGCGTTTTGCTATGTTGATATGTGGTGCGCGGAATATGAAGACTGTGAGATGTGCAAAGCTGCAGCAGTCTTTCGCCAATGTTGGTGCGTTGTGCCCAACCACTGAATATACCTCACAGTCGCCTCTCTTCTGCAGAAGGACGATTAAGTTGGGCGTTAATGTCGCCCGTTAGTGTGATCATATCAGAGTGTGTAGTCAATTTCAGAAGATCGACAAGGGCATTGTAGAGTGCATCGTTGATAGCTTTCAAACAGCTATTAGCTGCAGCCTGCGCCGGTATAATGAATATAGGGCGTCCTTCTGATCTGAGTTATTATAAAAACTCACTCTGCTCTAGAACTCCGTGTGATTCCAAATCCAGCATGATCATCAGATTCAGCTTCGGCGTCAACAGATACCTTGAGGGAGAAGCGCTTGGGTCGACAGTCACCTAGAGGTAAGCTCGAGTGAATAACGGTGCTAGAATCGTAGACTCGCGTCTCCAACATACAGCGCACATCAACCTCCACACGCTGAGAGTACTTGGTAAGGCAGCCCGCTCAGTAACTTTCTGGAGAATGCGGATATTCAAAGCGCCAGTTGCCTTGGTTTTAAAAAGTGGTTTTCATTCAAGAGCGCAGAAAAAGTAGAAAAATTGGGAGGTAAGACAGGAAAAATTCATAATGAATGAATAATGTCACCGTCGAAAGAATGACAACTTCTGAAACTTCGCGGTCGCTTATGCCGCGGAAGAGGATTGACCTGAGTGGCCCCACTCTGAGTTCTGATTTAAGTCTGGCCTGCGAGACAACAGGAGATAAAGTTTTCTTGGGGGACCCTACCTGCAGTCAATGATTCAACAGCTTGATTTATCTGGCATTTAACGGCTTGCCTAGTCGGAGAGCGCAGTGAATACGACAGTGATATCTGATTATGAGCATTGTTGCGCGCAGAGGACGCATTCGAAATTACAACTGATTGTTCAGTCAAATTGAAGACATTTCATCTGTATACGCGGTTAACCATCGGACGATCGGAACGTCCTTTGTTCGGCGTACATCTTCTAACCTCTTTCTTCCTTATTCCGAATACAACAGTGCCGTAATCATAACAACAGGTCTGCTGCATGTTCACAGGATCGTCTCATTGACAAAGCACTCTTGTGTAGTCAGTAGTGCAACGCACCATATGATTGTGACTGTTTTTCGCCTGACTGCTACCGTTTGACATAGCTACACTTGGTAAAGCAGAGGTCCAAGTCATCATGGTCCCTTGGATCGAGTTAATCCAGAAGTCTGACCACTAAATTAAGGTAGGAGTGGTCAGGTGGGCAACAGGCACAGACGAGTGGGGAATGATGGCTGAATGGAAGATGGATATTCATCAAGGAGTATGTGATTGATGCGTACTGAGATGTCTACCGTAACTTAAAAGAGATCCATCTGCGAAAAATCTGGACTTCGGCTGGATTCGAACCAGCAACAGAAACAACATGCCCAAACGTTGCAAATGCTCTACCAGCTGAGCTACGAAGCCACGCCGAAAGCTCAGAAATTTCACATTTGGACCTATTTACCCACCCAGCTGGTAGAGCATTTGCCGCGTTAGGGCATACTGTTTCTGTCGCTCGTTCGAATCCAGCTGAAGCCCAAATTTTTCGCAAATGGATCTCTTTTAAATTATCAAATCTGCCAAAATACTTATTAGTCTACTGTAACGACGAACCGTTTTAATCATTCTGAGCGGATAATGCGTGGTTTGAAAAATGCGATAAGTATGAGCAGATACAAGATATTTTATATACAATGTCGTCGAGTCCATTCCCTGTTCAAAAGTCTAATCTGTTTGCTGTAATACGGAGAAGGAAATAAAGGTGAAAAAAGTGAAGTCATTCGGCGCAAACAGTTGTAGTGATACATGTGCACTCATGATAAGGGAACACCTTCGCATCGGATGCGCTTTCCAGCCAGCGGTGTGAATGCTCAAGAGGTATCGAATATAGCAACCAACATCCAGAGATTTCAGCTAACAAATCAGATCGGGCACTTACGGCGCATGACCAGATCCTTGAACGGCCAAATTTTCGACTACGGTCGTCGACAGTGATATAGTGACAACATTCGGCGCTGCACATCTACTAAAGTTACGGAAGATAAACGGCCCGGTTTAGCATTTCAATAATTCACCACGCATCATGGATGCGAACAACATGATAAATAAACCACTGGCTGTGACCAGGTCACCCGATGTAACCACCTAAAGAAAACAAACGTGGCCAAGTATAAAAAACGTACTGAAATTTCCACGGCAAGCAGGCCGAATCAGCGGGTAGCAAAACAAAACCAGACTTATGCTGCTACCTTGACGAAGCGGTCGAGCTTGTGTACTGTTTTGATCCGGTGGGCTATGCTGACTAGGACCCCGGTCCTTCCAGGTGCAACCTTGTCAGATAGGCCGAAAGGCAGCAGTCAGACGAAAGGCAGCTACATTCAGGATCGTATCTCGCACTACTGACAGAGTAGGAGTGCTTAGGTAGTGAGGCACGATCCTATGGGCATACAGCAGAACTATTTTTATAGTTACGGCGCCGTTGTCTTCCGTATCAGGAAGAAGGGAGCTAGGAAAGGTACCCTCAAACAAAGAGCACTCCGATCGCCCAACGGTTGACCGTGACCGCCGGCGTATTATTCAATACGGCCGAAAAACATGTGATATCTCGCACAAGCCCGATGTCGCTTCGAGTACATCCACTACGCGCAGCAGTGCTCAGAATGAGACATCAATGCCTTATTCACTGCGCCCTCGGGCTAGGCAAGTCCCTCACTGCCAAGTGAGTCAGACTCTTGAGTCATTGGCTCCGGGTAGGGTCTCCCAAGAAAACTCTACAGTCTCGCAGGTCAGACTTTTGAGTCAGAGACTCGGAGTGGGATCCCTAAAGTCAACCCCCTTCCGCGGCATAAACCACCGGGAAGTATCAGAAGTTATCGCTCCCTCGACATTGACATTACTAACCAATCACGAATTTCTCCTACTGTTTTACACTCCCCCCATTCCTTCTGCCTTTCATGTGCCTTCGGGCGATAATTGTTTTTTGAGGCCAAGACAACTGGCAAACATTGGCACCTTCAATGTCCGCACTCTCCGACAAGTCGGTCAGCAAGCTGCTCTGGCAAGTACTCTCTCAAGTCTGGAGCTTGATGTATGCTGTATGTTGGAGACACGAGTCCACGATTCTAGCACCGTTATTCACTTGAGCTCACCTCTAGATAACTGTTGATCCAAACGCATCTCTCTCAGGGTGTCTGGTGATGCCGAAGCTGAAACCCGCGGTCAAGCTGGAGTGGGAATCGCGCTGAGTTCCAGAGCAGAGTAATGTATGCTCGATTGGATTCCAGTGAACAGTCGCTTGTGCGCTGTCAGACTCAATACATCGGTGAAAGTCTGTCGATGCAAATCAGAAAGACGTTGTGTATTCATTATATCGGCGTACGCTCCAACAGACAGCTGTTCGGATGCTACCAAGGATGCATTCTATGACGCCCTCGTTGACCTTTTGAGGCAAACTAAACACTCAGACATCATCATACTAGCGGGCGATTTTAATGCTCAGCTTGGTCGCCTTTCTTCGGATGAGAATCGGCTAGGAGGTATGTTTGGTGTCCGGGCACAACGCAC
>JTDE01000787.1:0-110191 GCA_014338405.1 Paragonimus skrjabini miyazakii
GGTGCGGATAAGGAGATTCTTACTCGAATTGTTAATCTGGTATAACTTACTGCTACTGTCATAGGTGAAACAAAAGCTTGATTTCCAACAACTGGCTGAAGGCTTGATATTAACATAGCTGATAAACAATGCGTCAATTTCTTCAGAGTTGTATGTTGCAAGTAACGGGGGAAAGGCCGTCGGATACAGCACTATTTTTATAACTTCAGTGACAACGGAAATGATGGACCGTTAACAGAAAACACGACAACTGGTTGCACCATCGTGCCGTATGTATTGAGACGCATGTAATTTAAGGTCACTTACTAACTTCGTCTTTGAATTTTCGTTGATCAGCTGACTAAGCTGTCCCTTTGCTGCTCATTGTGATCGAAGCTAATGGACAATTGACTGCAACACAATCCCAAAATCTAAACAGTTTCAGTGAACAGTTTTGACAAGACATACCTCCAGAGGGGTAACGGATGAAGCGCACTGATCAGATGAGCGATAGGCGGTCTGTTCTTATCTGAATTCTACGAAATCGTGCACGGCTAGCTTGAACGAACTCTATTGCTGTGAAGTATGAGTGACAGTAAAACTCCACCACTTGTAAACACAGGGAAACTCATGAAAAATGTTACCGATGTATAATGCAATACGGTTCTCAATTTGTATGCACGAGAAGATAAAGTTATATTTTGTCATCTGGTGACCCCAAAGTAATGTCGACTTATACTGTAGTTACAATAACTTTTGCGTAGATAAAAAAGAATAGTGAATGCATGTGACCGACTATATTCGTAAGTGGCTGTTAACTGCTGAAACGAACTGCTGTCTATATCAACTTCAAAGAACCTGACCTCATTTGTCGCCGGAACATCTCAACCATCCGTCACGTAGATGACCTGGTCTAAGTGATACATCTATAGTTGAGTGTTCGTAACCTACAATTGTTACTGTTTAACAAAGCAAGGCTAATCAGACGACTGTGTCCAGTTTACTAAACATAGAAGATGCTCATACAAGCAACTTTTCTATCGTCGTCTTGACCGAACCGTTATTGTGTAAAAAGTCTAATTTTCGGCCGATAGGTTTAATTACTTTTTCAGTGTATAGTTCACATAATACTAGCTAATTTTACGCTGCTGGTTACTTACAATAAAATGAAATGTTAAGATCTCCCGATAAGTTTACTTCTATCGGCTAATAGCAAACGTCTGAAGCCGACTCTCAATCTAACTCAACTAACCGGTTAACAGAAGATAAACCTGTTGCTGTCAAGCACTACAGAGTCGTTGCGAACCGAAACACTGAGCTCCTAGCTGTACATTTTAACGCCGTCTCCAAAAGAGGATCCATGGATGATGTGGCCAATTATTTTTCTTTTAAATAAAAATACTTTCGTTGTTTAGGTACAAGTTTGTCTGGTTACAGACCTACTTATAGGAACAATACTCAGTCATGTCGTTAGCCATTTACGGCTAGCGAAAGACGACCGGTTCTCTTCAATACGGACAAACCAGAGGAAAGTATCTAAGCTTAATTTAGTCTTTGATGACGCCGCAGTATCCTAAACGTAACCAGTTAAAGACCAAAGTGAACGAAATCTCTCCTTTATTTTACTTCTTCATAATTACAGAAAATAATTATACAATTCAAAAAGTACGACACCTAATTCTTACCACGACAACGGTTTCCATGACTGAAATTATTATAGTAACAGTCCATACTAGTGTAGTGAGGAGGAGCGATTGTAATATACTACTCACACCACTTCTATTCTGGAGTGAGGCCAGAGCATATATTTTGACATTGAAGTAGCCGAAGGAAAAATACAAGAAGAAACATTGGAGTGCATCATCGCATGAGATGGTTCTTGGTAAGTAAAGAAACCTAGGGGAACTGAGCATTGGCATCTGTGGTAACCGTGACGGCCTGGGCCCAGTATCGTACGCAAATGAGTGTTTTTGTTTGTTGTCTTGTTGAAACCCATAACCCACGTGTTGCTTTCCTGAATAACTGACCCTTGTGCCATCCGTGTTCTTGGCTCAAAAATATTTGTGTCTTTTATCAAAAGACAAAGCATATAACTAGAACGGAATTCGAATAATAGCTGAATTTTCAACAACTTCCCAGTTTGCGTTAGACAGGGGAGTAAGTTTATAGGTCAAGAAAACAAATGTGAATTAGCCGACATCTATTAGGTGGTAACCGTTTGGGTACAAAACTAAAGGAGCCAACGGCTGTTGGACGATTATATTACAATACTCGCTTTTCGTTCTGATAACAATTGTCGCAAGATTACTGGTGGGTCACAAGACCTTCATTTCGATGAATATGAACGATATGCAAGGTTAACTTTGCAACAGGCTGCTTTCTTTACGGCTTTGTTGTCACCAACCGGCCAGTTTAGCACATGGTAATATGAAGCAATCCCACTTCACTTCGAAAGAGAAATCTTGTATGCACGACTCTGTGGATGTCAAAAAAAACCTGGGATGGAAAAAACGTAACTGAGAAGTAGATAAATAAGTAAGTATTGAAACATAAACACATAAGAACCCTCCATATTGTCGAAATCCTCACAAGAAACTTGAACTAGCGTGCTCCAGCTACTAAGATGAGCGAAATGAAAATATTATAGCTAGAGTTTACAAAACATCGAGCCACTTGCATTGGCTGAATACTGACTTCATTTGTCGGAGTAAACGAGTTATGATGGTAAGGCATGTAGATTAATTGGAATCAGTACAAAAATGAACGCGGTTTGAATGAATACGAGGATTGAACCACTGTGCATAGCGGTTGCCACGCATTCGTCGTCATACGGTATTTGACCAATAATAGATGTTGGTGTAGGCCTGAATGTCACTACTCTTCATCTGTGCGTTAACATAAAACACCAGTTATCCCCTTTTTAACAAACCATTGAACAGTTACTTTCGATTAGCTGTACTATACGTTTTTGATAAGTTTTACCTGTATGAAGTGAATCTTTGTTTGTAGATGCAATCGACTTTAAAGGAAATCACCCCCACGTTCACAGTTCTTGTCTGTTTGTTACATGCTGGTAAATTATGCTGCATTATATATTTTTATATAAATACCTTGTTGATTTCCTACTAATTGTGCTATTCATCGTAGACATTCCTCGCCGTCGTTGGAATAATTATGTTGTTGTTGTTCATCTTTATTCACGTACTATAAAACGTATAGTAGACCTCCATTTTATGTGCTGAGACAAATACAATCCATATTTTCAAACATTGGCAGTTCTTTCGAAAAATCATATAAGAATTTTGTGAGTTATTCAAAGTTAGAAAGAATAAGTGATGATATATTGAACGTTTTGCGTCATCATTCACTCATTGTCGCCTAATTTGACCGTGTTTAGGGCATCATCTGCAACCTCGTTATCCATGACTCACCCAATGATTTATTAAAGGCTGGTCTGCCACACAAAATAACCATGATTCGCAAACGTTTGTCTCATTCCACAATCATACACTGTTGGAATTCTGTTTCAGGTTGTCGAAAACCAGACAACTTCCGTGCTGTTTATGAGTGGTTTCGTACATAATCCATTTATTTATTTTAAATCCCACCCACTAAATTTAACCCTCACCAAAAGTGGTATGCATTTGCTCACTGTACGTTTGCGTTCAAAACCTTTTGTTACATGTGTGTAACATCTGTACATACGAACAATGATATTGGCTATATGTTGGTTTTCTAACAGTCAAAATCTAAAAACTCTTCGTTTACTCTCAATGATATCTATAAGCTATAGATTGATTCCACATAGCAAAATACACACAGTAGTAAGTAAGTCTATAGTTTCCTCTACTTTCTCACCCTTGAACATTCACTTTTATCTAAGTTAAAAGGATTTGTCTACTGCATTGGTCAAATACGATCCTTGGCATTTTCAAACAAGATAAAAATAATAATTGGAACCCAAAAAAGGTTATTTCGGATGTGCTACTCAAGAAAATGTGTAGGTGACTGAAAAGAAACAGTTTAAATAAAAATATGGGCTGAAACTTTGACCTGAATATTCTCAAGTGGGTAGTAAGGAGTAGTCTACGACTGAGCTGTATTGGTTAATTACCCATACGCCAAAATGAACAAGTCACACGTTCATATTAAAAGATCTAGTTTGTTATTGGTCGACAAGAATTTACTGGTGAGTTCATTGTTGAACGAAAAACTGGGCAAATTTTGAGATTTATGGCAGTGCAACTATTTGTTTTGCTCTATCTCTTCCTACTACTGGTCAATGGTCAAGTTATCCATTTTGATGCAGTCTGGAATACCAACGGAGTTATTATGTTTTCACAACGTTTCCGAAAGGTTTCCTATTTGTACAAAAAACGGACAGCTGATTTTTAATGTAAGAATGTGTACATCATGGCTCATAAAATACCTAATCTAACATTGTACTGATTTATAGGCAAACGGCCGAAACTGTTTGGTACAAGTAACTATCAACACATGGCATTAGGACAATCGAGAACTGGTCAGTTTATCCTGTTTACATTACAAACACGTTTATCCATAAGCAAATGACGCTATTCAGGATCTACTCGATAAGTTGCCGGTTAGCTGTCATACAGCAGAACTGAGAGACGCATTGTACTATGTTACGTTTCAAGAAAAACGATGCCGAAACAAGGTAAGTGCTTACATTGTGACATTAAAAATATTGTTGACTTACAAGAATGTCAATTTCAAACGGCACCACTTCGAACGAGCAAAAAACTGGGTACATTCCGCTCTGGATAAAAGTAACCTATATACATGCTCACGTGTTACAATTTCGTGCAGGTGTAATTCCACCGGAAGTGCAGGACGAGCACTTTGCTTTGCCCGAGCTTGAATGTAAATTGTTATTATTATTTCCAAAACAGAATGTACCATTTACGTTAAAGGTAGTTCTCAATTGAATACTCAGAAAATGCAGATGTTTGGTGAGTAAAATCCACTGAGCTCCAAAGGAACGCGTTTACATCGCAACAAATTATGCGATACTTTAGTTTTTTGTATAATTTTACACGCGTTAAAAATAAATTTGTTGTGAAAGTACATTCTTGTCAAGGGACGAGCACATAACCATCGATTCAGTAGGCTAAAGGATTACTTCAAAACGTCAATTATTGTTCACTAACACTGTGCCATTTACTGCCATGCAAGATGCACTTAGACGACGTCTTCAGCCCTATCATTGCACAAAAGGCCACTCTACCCACGATTCACGTGACTGTTGAGTTTATTTCTTTTTGTCATTCATTTGTATCTGCCTTTGTTGCTTGTATTGCAATGATGCAGCTGGCAATACCGATAGAAAAGCGCTACCTCAAATTCTTCAGCGTCGGTCTTTCACGCGATTACTTAACAACGTTAATCAGACTCCTTGTTAAACTTTCTCATCGATCTTCTCATGTCCCGAGGTTTTCCAGAGTGCGGTTCAATCAATTCTACTGATTCTCGATCGCACCTTTTAGTCTAATGCTTAAAGAATGCTGCCTTATACATTCAGAAGTCCACGCCGTTTTATTCACCCCATGGTAAAGGACAGGCTTCTTGAATTGCCAGGCTGGTCACAGTCCCACAATCTGGTTCATAACGCGCCCGAATTCGTCACTATACTGCTTTAAGCTATATAGTTTGGAAAGTATAGGGAAGTGTCTACTTACCGCTCATCCATTCACATGTGTAGTGAATCTTTCCCATGACTTATTTCTGCTAAGTTTCTGTGGTTTGTTTTAGATGACACAATAAAGCTGTCACTTTACGTAAATAAAGTTTACATTAAAGCCGAAGTTATATTTTATATGTTCGGACGATAAGTATTTCTTTAAATCTCCATCAATCATTCAAGCAGGTCCCCATAGTGTATTTGATCCATCGCTGTATACACCGTTTACCTGTTGTCTTTACGAATTTGCTGTCGATACACTTAATACAGTGACGTAGAGTCTTAAATCGACCATCATTTCATAGTACAAGTCGCTGTATAAATTTCATTGAGCTTTTTACTTTTGGTTTACTAATACTCTATCGAAATTTTTAACTGATAGATAGACATACATGAACCTTTTAACCACTTGCATGTTATGGTATTAGCAATTATCTCTACAGCCTCACTGCGCACAATGACATTTCAGCTTTCAACTAGTTCTACTCACTACCCATGAATTCAGTGTGGATTAGTATTTGGACGGACTGTAATACCTTATTTATCTGCGCTTAATTTTGATCACAACTTATTCTCCACTTTGCTCGAGTGGTATTAAAAAGGAAACTTTATTCAAGAATATAAGTTGTCTGGACATTCTGAATCAGTCAAAATGCTTTCACTTTGGTTTAGCGATATAGATCCAACCAAATATTAAGAGCAGTGGTGAACCATGTGGCAACACAATTCAACAGTGATATCGACAGAAACGGATATGTTAGTGCAGGATATGTCAGAATTTGACCGCAAGCGTTCAGTTGGAATGGCATAGAAACCACAACCGGTCACAGCTGGTCGTCCAAGAGGTCACGTTTAGCGTCTCAACCATAAAAGCAACCTATGTGTTTTGTTGTGGATTGCTGTTACAGCAACCAGCCACTACAACAAATTCGACAGTTCAGAATTGGTTGGACGAGAAAAAAATTCACATTGCAAAACAACCAGTTGTATGCACAGATTGTGCATTGCTGCTGCTCAGTTTAATTTACTTTCTACCGACCTTTACTAAGAACATATTACTATGGCATTCGAGTGTTGTCACTTGTGGGCGAATCTCTATACACGAGAGACACGTAATGCTGCTCCAAATTATACCAGTCTTTAAAATCCCGTGTTAGTCTTACTGTGGGTGTTCAGAAATGACCAAAAGCCTACAGTATACGTCATTTGAGTTTACGCGTGCATGCACCTGTCTTAGCTAAAAGCCAAAAACGAAGCGAATTTGAAACACATTTGGATGGCTAAAAGACCGAAGCTGTCGAGTTCTCTTTGGTTCAACACCAAATTTACTGGGCTAAAATGCCTCAAATCTTATGGTTTATTCCACGTAGAGTTCTCTGCTGTCGTTGATTGAACTATTCTCCGGTATTTTTCTAGTCTTCTGGTCAAAGCTTTCGATTCAATCGACATTTTCCCGGTGTCAACTGCACTGTTTTTATATGTTAATTTTCTTGCGAAATTTTATCTGACCCTAGTCAGCATCTTTCTTCTAATACTTAAAATTATTATTATTATTATATCTTCAAATAAATCCGTTTACATTTATATGTATATGCAGTCATATGTGCCACTTGTTCTGTTTTCCATTATCCTGAAAGGTTTCTTATTACTCTAGAAATAGATCACGATAATTGCGCATAAAACAAGGCCCACCTCTCATTTTCTTTGTTGACGAAGCGGTTATTCAAGTATCAAAAGTTCACCTCCTGGAGCGCATGAGGTAAACGATTGACTCATTGAAAAACGGCTCATCTACATTCATTTTCCTAACAGATTTGGATGAAATGCTGCTCAGATTGCATGATGATCGAATAAACACGAAAGGACAAACTGAACAAGTCAGGCCTACTGTCTTGCACTTAGCTGCATTTTGGGGTTCGCCAGCTTGCTTGCAGGTAACGTTTCTTTGCTACCCAACGTAGAGAAAACTTGTTTCAGAGGATTGTTTGAATGAGTTAAACATGTGCCACATTTAAAGAAGCTAATGTTTTAACTGGCTGAACATCTTCAGATGAGCCGTCGAGAACACGGTGCAGAGAATAGGCTCTTTTTCAGTTATTAATCTCCCGGCTAAATACATAAAGCTTATATAAAATAGCATCGTCGGCGAGAACCGAACGTAGCAATTAGCAACTTTAAATGTTGTCGACCACATCAAAGAAGCAAACAGAAACCGAGTTTTACTAAAATCGCTTCACAGTTATGTGGTCACTAGAACGATATCAGTTTGATCGACTGTAGTGTCGATAAGGTGGTCAACATTTGGCTAAATATCCAGAAGGATTTTCGTTCAGGCCTTAAGGTTGTCAAGGCTTACCACCAGTACCACGGTTTGTCAACCTGCCACAGTTCCATTTGCAGCTTAATGGTAACGCAATTTTATCAAAGCGTTTTCTCCATTTTGTATCTGTGACATAATTGATATCATTTGAATTTGTCATTCGGTTTGTTTGGTCCAATATTTTGTATAGACCTTACGTCTTTGATTGCGTGATGAGTAATTGGAAACGGGTCTTTTTGCTACATAATGCTTCCGAAAGCTAATTTTCGTGAATTCTCTAAGTCTGTAACGTTAAGGATTTATCCACATGCAACTTTTGATTAGTAGTGAGTAAACCTTGCTCTTTTAGCAAATCTCGATAGAATTATAGACATGGGAATCACAACAGCGATCTCATAAACCATAGAAATACATTAGTAACTAGTAGCTGGACACATAGTTTTCAGGAATTTAGCCTTCATATAAGAAGAGAACGACGGAAAGTGGTTAATCAAACATTTTTTCCATGACAGATAATGAATGTTATTTGCCATCGTTCAAAGTTGTGATTTAAAGAATAGGTGTGACTGGGACCATAACCAAAATCAATGGTTCATTAATTACTAAACGGAAAGTTCCAAGAAGAGTTTATTCGACTCGCTTGCACCATAGAGGAGACAGGATTCGGTTGGTGAATTATGGAGTTCCAAAAGAGTTTTGGAGTTTAAACTATTGAAGCCTAGCAAAGCTTCTTTCTTGTTCAGAGAAAATGGAGACGGTTTGATATCAGAACCGATATAACTAAATCAGACGGTTTTTGAAAATAAAGGAGTATATTGTGGTATGAGTAAATCAGAGGTTATCCCCGTTTTCAATACAGGGGTCAAAGTTCTACGTGACAACCACGAAAATCTCATTCTGGTGGCTATTGAATCCAAGTTACTCACTGGTTTTACTCTACTTCAGCTTACTAAATCTATCAATTGCCAGACACGCGAAGTTCAGGCAAGGTTCCACATTGACCAAGGGTATGGTTATCATGTATGTACCCCGTCACAAATTTTGTGGTATTAGTACACACAAAGAAAGCCAAATTTCCTTTCTTTTCTGAACCGAGAGCTACTTTTCCTTTGGTTGTTTGTAAAGTTTTCTGTAAACATTTTGTTTGTTATTGAGTTCCAGATAAGTATGTGAACCTGTAAAGACCACTGTATATTTATTCTGTCAGCTCCAGTTTTGTTTATCTAGGTTTTTCGATCGACCCTTGTTCAGTTTTGTTACGAACTAGCATTCTCGAAGACGCGCGTAATAAATCCAACGGGGTTGTTATTGTTAGGAGACGCACCTCCTAACGAGGCGGCAAACGCAAATCACGTCATATTGATTGATCGATCCAGATTCCAGTTAATTGATTTGTTCTAATTTACCAAGTTAATCAAGCTCACTCAGTTAGTCAGATTGCAGCTGCGCGATCAAACGCCTGTACATTATGTGAACCGGTTTCACGAATGTACTTTCTAATGACCCTCTGTAACGTGACTCGTACTCCTTTGGACCTATAAATTTAGAGCCTCTGTGGCCTACTGGAATTCGCCTCGTTTTCTCGGTAAACGCTGTTGCCGCGCTTATTCTTTTTTTCGGTTCTGGGTCAGCGATTGAGTCCGTTATATCAGTTATGGAGTTTCTTCCTGGTGCTGAGCTAAATAATGAAAAGTATGCGGACGAAATTGCCTTTTTTATTCTTCGCCGAATGCATGCAGACCATAATGACGAAGGTGACCGACCGCATTGTCTTATACAGAACACACTTTACACCATCAAAATTTGAAGTGCTGCTGCAATATTGGGGCATTCCTAACCTCCAGGTTGTTTGCTGCAGATAATCTGCTTCGGTAAGTGGAGAGTTTCATCTACCTGGGTAGAATTATATAATTAGCCTGTAATATTACTGACGAGAGATCAGCGGAGATAGCACAAGCACGCGTTATCTGTGGCGTTGAACTGACATCCAGCTAGAGCCGAAAGGAAGAGTGTTCAACGTTTACCAGCCTTCTGTTTTGCTCTCTGATTCGCAACCGTGACCGGTTCGCGGTGATGATGGAAAAACTAATTCAAGACGCTAGAAATACACCATCAATTGGTCAGATAATCAGGTTGCACAATCTGCGACGCCTGGGCCATGTACTGTGCAGTCCAGCTAAGCCTTTCAGCGTTGGCGAGGGCTGTAAAAGCTGGGTAAAACCACAGGTTGCGACATACGAACACTATGGAAATTCTTTCGTGTACAAGTGTCACCTACTCATTTAGGGGCATAGTAATCACTGAACTCGTTGTACAGGAAGGCTGACTGTAGTGACAATGTTTCTTGGTCAGTGACGCGCCTCCGTCGATAACATTTTTAGTTCTTCTTAACGTTGTTCTCAACCATTTTTTGTCCTCCTCAGTTTTTTATTTTTGTTGTTTTACTTCACTGTTGCCAGTGCGTCTTAGATGACGGTTGGAAGATGACTATTGGCAGTGGGCCGTTGAGATGACATGCTGTACTCGCATTAACTGATGATTAACTCAGGCCATTTACTCAAGTTTATTCATTACTAGAACCTTGAGTGACTTGTTATTGTTATTTATGACACCTATGTGATGGCATCTGAACAACAACGATGATAAACTGGATTTAAGTCGATGCATAAACGAATTCGTTGGTATCATTTTCTGTTATTTCCAATAAAGTGTTGTCAAAAAAACAAGTAAGTGAAAGCGTGCCACACTTCCAATAAGAGAAAGGGCTGGGCGGTCTTTTTATCCCGTCAGATGAAAACAGTGAATGGGATTTGTCACCGATCATTTATACTCTAGTTTTATTCCTTTGGGTTTGCACGATGAGTGGAAAGAACCACAAACAGTGGTTCGAAGGCCACTTGTGATAGCTGTAGAGTCTGTTGACCTTTTGTTCTCTTGTTATTTACTGTTCTTCATACCTATTATGTTCATTGTACATATAAACCACTTGTCTATTGTTTGAATGAATACACACTTCGTCCTCGCGCGCCTCGGCTTCTGCCTGCACGTGGTCGTTGTTACCGGGAGTTGACCGTGGCAACAGCGGATTTCAATACACTGAAGGAATTGGATCCGTTGGAATTTGTTTGCTATTTAACAGGAACTTTCCTTAAACGTATAGCGAACTTAGTGTGGTAGAATTCGTCGTAGACAATTATTGTGGATTATTTTGTAACATTGTCGATTGCTTTCTTGGTTTCCACTACATAGCATATACAACCTGTTATCTTTCGGGTTTAGCCATTGCTACAAGATAATCCAAGCACAAATACCGCCAACCAACATACTTCTGCAGATATAGCTTGGCAATGGCTACTTTATTGTTTGAGTTAAAAATTAACTAACTAGCTCTACGTTGAGGTTCTTGCCATCCCGAACCGAATAAACTGTTCAGTGGTTGTTGCAACTTTCAATTGTTCATATGGTTAAAAGTCACAGTGTATAATATGGCGGTCAAAAATCGGACGAAGAAATGATCGTAGTACTTAGTCCGAAACAAAACCATTCAGTTTAATGTGTTGTGATCTAGCTTGCACATGCCCCTGTATAAAATGAACCAACATTAACCCACTGTTCATGAAAAGAATTTGGAGCAAAAGAATATAGGCGATTGATCTTCCTGACTGTCAAAATTGTTTACTCAGACTAGCTTTA
This sequence comes from Paragonimus skrjabini miyazakii, assembly GCA_014338405.1. NCBI lineage: Eukaryota > Metazoa > Platyhelminthes > Trematoda > Plagiorchiida > Troglotrematidae > Paragonimus > Paragonimus skrjabini miyazakii. The sequence continues at coordinate 11,694 of JTDE01000787.1, forward strand.
TCAGCAAATCATTCGAGTAAAAATGAGTGCATTCACACAAGTCTCTGTCTGATCAGGCTCCTCAAGTATGTGAATTGCACTGCAGCTGCCTAAGCACTCGCCCCAAACTAAACTTTCACTCATCTATCGAGGCAATTCGGATTCGTACTGTATATTGTTATAAACACAGTTTCAATTCTACTGTGGCCATCCTGCAGCTATTTGTCAGTGGAGACGCACGTGAGACGCCTGTTTACGATACACACCCTAACCAAACGTTGTCGTTATGTGTGTTAAGCTGTCAACCAGCTACTATACCCATTCAAACTACAGTTTCAAACATCATTTTCATTTTGCTGTCTTCGATAGGCGCTAATCTACCCGGCTATTGCTGTATTTGAAGCAGTCACATTGAGTGGGTTGTTTTAAACTGCAAAGCATATATAAATCCATAAGTGCAGTAAGAAGACATATGTTGCGATATGTTAACATTTCGTTTACTTTCATCAATCGCAAACGTAAAACATGCGAGTTATATATGACACACAAATAGAGATAGACAAGTAGATGGAGTGGCTATGGGTAGTCCGTTAGGCCCAACATTAGCCGACATCTTCTTGGGAATGATTGAACGGCAGGTGTCAGATAATATTGCCAAAGCCTCACTGTACAAACGATATGTCGATGATATTTTGATTTTTACGGACACTCTCCATTTTGAATTGTTTTTTAATCTTCTTAACTCTATTCATCCGAACCTATCTTTGTCTCACGAAAGGGAATCAAATGGCAGTTTAGCAGTCTTAGATGTGTTCATCACTAGGCGTGAGGATGGAACATTACAGCGGTCGGTCCATCGCAAAGCAACATGGGGCGGACAATATCTCCAGTTCTCCAGCTTTGCTCCCATAGCATACAAGCGGGGTTTGGTCAAAACCCAATTTCATAGGGCTAGATATATTTGCACCCCCGACAGGCTGCAGACAGAAGAAAACATGTTGGGGAACACTTAGGTGGCAAACGGATATCCTGAAAAGTTCATTGACATTCATAGCAGGATGAATAAATACAACGAGCCAATGCAAACCGCTCAAAAGAAAGATATATTCTTATTTTTGCAATTCAAAGGTGATCATCTGGCAAATGATATAAAGCACAAATTGCAATGTGCTTTATCTCGTACGTACGCAGCTGCCCAATTACGTCTGGTTCAAACCACCAAAGGACCCGTTCTACACAATCAGGAACGCAGTTTGTCTGACCAATCTGTCTCTCACGTTGTTTATCAGTTCACTTGCAGTTGCGGTGACATTTACATAGGCAGAACAGACCGACAGCTATCTCAACGAGTGGCAGAACACGTCCCGAACTGGTTGAAACAACTCATGACAAAACAATCTGGAACCGGTGAATCAGTTACTCGAAGCCCCGCATCATCGATTGCCAGACACCTCATGATAACAGGTCACCAGATTGACCCACTTAGATCGTTCAAAATATTGTTACATCAAAAGAACCCGAAGCTACTGGCCTTTAGCGAAGCCATGCTGATTAGAACTCACCAGCCGGTGCTTTGTGCACAAAGTGGTTGAAACAACCCATAAGGTTGCCGTGGTGGTGAGGACATAGTGTGTGGTGTGATTGTATGCGTGTCCGTACCCTGTCTATCTCTATTTGTGTGTCATATATAACTCGCATGTTTTACGTTTGCGACTGATGAGAGTAAACGAAATGTTAACATATCGCAACATATGTCTTCTTACTGCACTTATGAAGTTGTTAAAGGGAACGCAGTGTTTCAACATATAAATCATTGTCCACAAGTGCTTCCGTCCAGTTTTGCGTCATCCCTGCACACCAAAGTTGGCTAATTTGATCGTCGTGAACACATGACAAAGTTAAATATACATAAAATTTCAATTTTCGGTTAGATATCATTAATTGCTACTGGGTGAGGTGGGTCATTTTGGGTTTGTAGGAGAGGTTTTTATTGTCAGCTTGGGAACGTTTGGCGATCGCTCGGTAGTACGTCTTACTTGTTCTGACACTTACAGAAAAGAAATACTTTTGGACCCTTGTGCACAAGTTCAATAGTGCAGACTCTACAGGTTGGGCATCATTCATCCTTGATGTCGCATTTTAGTAATCCACTGTCCCTTACCAAATGAGTTTCAGAAGAAACTAAAGACTTCGACGTGGATTACTAAGCATCATTCAAACGCAACTCTAGTGAACTGCTTACATAGTGATTTGCTCATTTCAGCCATATCACATAAGAATATGAAAAAAATGTACACTGGAAATAAACTCTAGCGGGAACCCGGTAGTTTTACTATATTCTGTCAAAGCAGTTCAATTGAAAGCTTTCTAAGAATGAAGAGATTTTTGTTAAACATAAATAATGTCTGGCCTATAACCAGTATACTCCCAGACTGTTCATAAACTGATCTAATTAAGTCGTGAGAAATTTTATTTGTTATCACCATTTCTGATAAGCCGTATTCCACTGGGGTCCGAATTGTGTTGCTTGCATGGTGATTATTTTCGAAAAGAATTGCCGTTTGTTCTCAATTTCGGGATAAAGTCTTTTGTTTATCAAATATCACTTACCCCAATATTTTCACCTCAATCAATTTGGTTTTTTCCGAGCATACAGACAATGTGTATTGACAAACGAGATATCGACGCGCGGGACCAGCGTGGACTAGTGCCAGCCATGTGGGCCTGTTATGGAGATCGCCTAGAGAACTTGCTCCTTCTGGAAAAGGTAATTCAGATTTCATTTCAATAATTTTTCATAAAAGATTTGTCTGCGACCTAATTGTTACTTCATTTGCACCGTTAACATGATTAATTAAACTGAGTGTCCTCTAGCTGCAGTATACTGCGAATCACGTTTAACTGTCTACCTTTGTGAATACATACCTAAAGCACGCTTGAAACACACGTCACCTATTGGATGGATACTTAGTGGAAATTACACCACAGCTCGTCAGAAACATACGATTAAACCATTTCACACGCATGGCAAGCCATCGTGTTAAGGCAAAACTCAACAGTCGTACCGGTTTCAATGTAGGCATAACGCGTTATTCCATGTTCCTTTCGGTAGATAAAAAGAAGACCGCCAAAAACAATGCGCTGTGTAATTTGGTAATATTTTGGAACTGTGACAGATATTTGTGTACTGGTTTACGCGTGGATGTCGTACGAAGTACACTTCCTTAAGCAGAAACCGATATATCTGAAATATATCCAGCGTACTTAACAGCCTGCACTTTATGCTCTTGATTGTCCCTATTACGAAAGCACGTAAACCAGTTTGTTACACCTCCCGAGAAATTTGCAGAAGAACAAGTAGAATCATCGACACGGTGTACCGCTTAACGCTTGCCGTCAATAAAGGGTATCTTGCAATCTATCAATTACACAAACGTGTGAAATCTACTGTGAACTACTCCACGGAGTGTTACTTATGGCCGGCAAATTTATGAAACATTGGCCATACTACTAATGAGTAGTGAAAAGTTTGGTCGCCTTCTTTTAAATAACAGTTATTTGATAGTAGTAAAGTTTCAAAAGTCTCGATTGAGAGAGTGGACTTTAGTTTCATTGTCGCCGAGATTTATTGACAAAATATATATCTTCTGCCGGAAAAGGAATTTTCTGTGTGCAGTCAGTGGTTAACTGTTATAAAATTGATCCCACACCATAACTGTAAAAATGAACTAATCCATAAAAATGGACGGCCACAATATGCCACCAGTAGTACCCAGATCCATCTAACAGCGCCACCTGCAACCAAACGCGTGTGACACGCAACTAATTATGAATGCAACCGTGGAGACTAAAATTGGTTACACAATGAGTACTTGAACAATGACTTATTAAATATTCTTAGAAATTATCCAAAATAGTACTTTTCTGTACTTAACTTTACGTCTCGAAAAAGCCAAAAGTATTTCTTCTATTTGACAGTGTGATATCCTTTCACGCTGGATTTCTTTGCTTAACTGTTTGTTTCCTTGTTTGAATCGTGTCAGAATAACAACTTGTCGCCAAAAACATTTAGTTCAAAATGACGCTACAGATTTGTAATTGTCAGTGCTTGTACAGAGTAAGGGCTATAAGGCTTGATTTAAATCTTGATATAGAATTCACAAATCAATCCTAAGTTTACGTGAAAGGTAGGTAAATTTCCCTTACACGCAGATGAAACCTGGTTTGATGACGTGTTTCCCTGTAAAATGTTGTAATCATATCTACTAGCACTTCCACTTTTGTTTTACGGGGAAAATAAGAAATTTCCCCACTCGTCTATACTCTCTTACCTGAATTAACCACAATATGAGATCATTCTTTGTCCGCCCTGCTTACGGGACATGTAAATACTGCAACAAAACAAAGTTCCTAGCAGGAGTAATGTTCTTAGTAAGTGTGCAAGATGGATGCGACTGAATAAGAGTTGATGTAGGCAAAAAATATTTCTCACATACACAGCACTTCCGTTTATTTTCAACAAAAGGTCTTTGTTAGATCATTAAGAAATCGACGAAGTTCTAATAAGTTTGGATCCACTTTCGAGGATGTCAAGAAGTCCACACAGTCAGGGAGTTCCATTACATCGTACATCCAACTGTTGCTGAGATGCTAACGGAACGTCCGATATGTTTCTCTCCTTGTCTGCTCGCGTTACAGAACGTTGATATTCATTGTGTTGTACTTAAAGGAATAGTTCCTAGGCCTAGAATGAAGGATTTAATCATGAATATGAAACATTCTGTGGATCGGACTAAAACTTTTGTTAGAAGTTGGTTTTACTGGAGGGTCACAAAAACTACATGGTAACCTAAATCATCAATTTCGTCTTTAAACCTCCTGTCCTGCTCACCACAACTTTTTATTGCGTTATCGTTCGTTACGCTTGAAAAAATCTCAGCAATGTACACTGTAATTACTAGTTCTTTCACTAAAACAGATCACACCACTTTTAATACCTTTGCACTTTTGCTCTATCATACTGGGAAAAAACACGGTTTCTTTATTTTTTAGATTTCAAGAAAACACCGATATTCGTCCGTTAAAATGACGCAAGACTATAACGGCCTGCGCTGTTCGTACTACGCATTGAGGTCAAAACATGGTTTCAGATGTCTCGAAGTAAGTTGATACACTATCCTGACAAACTGGCCTGGGCTTCAGTAAAATTAATTTGATCTCCCTTGCATGACATTTACACGAAATAATTTCGAAGTCTAGCCAAATACATATCCAAGAGGAAATTGACTAATAAACGGCGACTCCACTCCAAAAGCAATTCCCTTATTAGTACTTGCATGCTTGATATAGGAGTGTTACTTATTACACTGAATCACAAAAGTAAGTAAAAACGTTGAAATCGAAACCATTTTTAATCAACAATCAGTTTTTGAATTCATTTCAAGTACACAACGGGTGGGGTAACAAGTCTTACAAACTGTTCAGCGAAGTTGGAACTTCGTTAGTCGTAAACTGTTCCTATAAAAACTGTTCATCAATTGTATTTACTAAGATTCACTCTGGGCACCTATATTACACGCGACGTTTGATTCAATGGATTGAACAAGCCTACGTCTGTGAAGTTGTGATGGTTATATGAATTAGACATAGTCATCAAAACTGTCGCATTCCTATAGACATTTTAGTCGGCCCTTTAAAAAAAAAGCACAAGACTCGTGTTTCGCTCTCATTAGATCTCATCAGTAGTGCATATTCTTGCTACGTTCGAGTATAGGACGCCGGTGATGCTCGCATGAGGCAACTTTGTTGACACTGTGCTACTCACTTCGAATTATGCAAGACCGAATCATCATATTTGAACGGTCAGCCGCATTCGTCTTTGAGTGACGCTCGAGTTGCCCGATCGTTTCTAGAGGAGACAGTAAGCATGCTGTTGATTCCAGTCGGTGACCCATCGACTAGGACTACTCTCCAAGTTGGAGTAACAGAAACCATTAACTTGTTGAAGGATATTTTGATTACTGACAAGTAGTAAGAGTTTTTGATACTTTTATAAATTAAAATTCAGTTCGGGCCAAAAGGATCGTTACTGTGTTTCCGCTCGAGACCACCGGGCTATCAGAACAATGCTCACTAGGTAATGTGATTGAGCGTTCAAGTATAATTATTCAATCGCGTTTTATATGAGGTGAGCGGCATAATGGTCAACACGATTTCTTCATAAAAACATGACCGATGTCCTATTCCCAGCCGTTATAAGCTGTGGTTTTCTTGAACGTCAGAGGGGCCTTTGGTTCGGTTGTCGCAGCCACACTCTGGAACTGTCTGTCAAGGAATAGAAAATATGTAGATATTCTGAAAGCAGCTTGCTATCAGATCTCGGTTAGGGCTGTGGCTTGTGGCAACATATCGCCGACATTTAACACGTTATGCTGAGTGCGACAAGGTTGTCCAGCCATACCTTTTGCAGTAGACTAGATCCTTGAGTGTGCCCTGCCACACTGTGAATACAATCGTGTGGATCTGTTTCCAGCATTCGATTTTGAAACATAAAATATGCAATCATCATAGCCATAATCTGCGCGGCATCGTAAGAAGCTTGGAGTACCTTGGAAGGACTGGGAGCTTCCGTTCGTCAATTTCGTGCTGCTTTTGTAATTTCTAAGTGCAAGGTGCTGTAGTGATATTAGTAGGGCTCTGCGCCTGTTGTCACCTTCGGTGGTGAGCCATTGAGGGTACATCTGAAGTTCCCGTATTTTGGGGGTTGTATAAAAGCTAGTGGAATGTTTGCTGAAATCATAAATTACATGGCAAGAGCCCGAATGACATTTACAAGCTGACGCTATCTTTGAAGTCAGTGTGATATAACAGCCTTTCTTTGGAAGGCCCAGCGTCTATTGCCACTGTAGGGACGATTCAACTGTAATGCCAGAAACCTAGTCCGTCTCAGTAAGGAACGCTCACGGAATGTCTGGTTCTGACTGTCGGTATCTCTGATGCACTGACGGCGTGTGGCTGTGATACCGTTTTAGCAGTGAAGAAGTTCGCCAACCTGTCTCCGGACTGAATAGACTTTTTTAATCCCTGAGCATGCTGATCTTTTTCTAAAGGCTTCATTAGCTTGGGCGCACCTTGCTAGTGCCAACTCATCGTCTGCTACATCGTGCCTTGTTGGTGAATGGTGGGTAAGGTGGTAATCGTCAGTTTCGTGGACAACTTTTGTCCAGGGTTCGATGTATGGAGGCACTCGCACTGAAGCCAGGCGTTCCCAGCCCTCTAGCTGGAGTCCAAGGGACAAAGAACACTTTTGCTTAGGGACTCTGCCTGATATGGCAAAGAGTAGAAATTTGTGATCCCCGTGTTTTTAGTCTCTATGTGCATTACTGTATTCTTCTGTTCCTTCTCTTCTTAATTTTCTTTTCTCAGCGTAACCCACATAGTTCCTTTTTTCCCCCATCTTACGGTATGTTCTCCTCTCCCTGTGGTTTTCTCGTGTCAGATACACATTTGTGTACATACAAGATATCAAGCATGTTCCAACAAGAATCCGCTGCTTCAACTACCCTAGAGGTGATAGACTATATAAGACGGTCGCTCCAAACGTCCTCATCTGAACTGCATTTATGTCGTGGACAGTGTTACATGGAAAATGAAAATGAATCAGTCAATTGTAGCTCCACATTCACTTATTGTAAAAATAACATTTTGTTTGTGTGATAGGCATTCACTTTTCTACACGTATGGCTTATCGAGCAAAGTTTGGGGGTTTCGGTAATCACAATCTAAACACCCTGATAAAAGATCACGGGTTATGCGTTCACTTAATTTTCTGAACTGACCAACTTTGACTGACGGTGTCATAGTCCAGATAAATCGTTTTTATCATAACGTAAAGACAGTGGTCAAATATAGATTCATAATAAACTATAAACTTCATATTGAATCACAAAGTAAAACCAAACCTAAAGCAATGAGTTTCCGATAGGTACATGTAATGCTCTAATTTTGCTATTGACTTTATTTTTGAATTAACTCAACACTTAGACTTAGAGTAAACTTGGACTCGAGGTGACAAAATTTTATTTTGCCAAACGAGCTCCCAACCTGTCGATCACCGGTTCTAAGCCTATAGCTTGAAGCAGAAGACATTAAGCAGCAGTCTGACTGCAATGGAACTAGATGAATACTGACTGTTTTAGATTTGTTTGTTCCGTACTGTCATCTGCACCATTGTTTGACGTGGTCTTCATGACCTCAGCGAGTATGAGGTGACAGTAATTTCTTAAGGTTGGATTACTCCCACTGTTTTTCACGTACCATCATTACTCCATTGTTAACAGCGTTGTTGCGACACATACTTGCTAGCGAGGCATCTCTAACAGCTCGTTATACCTCACTGAGAATTTACGCTTTTTCCCCAGTCTGTTGTAAAACTTTACACCTAAGCATTTGACTCGCCACACTTAAACATATTTGAGTTATCTGGTAAGTATTATGTATGACCGAACATCTTCAGGTTTACATACAAATCTAATTTTTGTAGTTGGATACCACTCACCTTTTGCATGGAATTTCCAGAGTCCTCTTGAAAAAATCTGTTGGCCTGAGATTCGTTATCATTATAACGCGTCAGTAGCATATATTCTTGTCACAGCTTGGTTTTGAACTGTGGCGAAGCGTTTCTAAGATACGCGTGTTAACCGCTGTCACAGTGACCACATATTAGTCACGATTGCATTATCATCCTTAAGCTTGACCAAGTTCGTTTGTAAGGTAAGACGTACTTTCGACGTGCATCCACTACTTGACCAGCTGGAGGATATCGCAAGTCAGTTGTTTCTCTCTGTGTACAACACTAAGACAGTAATGCTAGCACTACAATAAATATAACGTGAACGGTAACTTGCATTAAATCATTGATAACCTCACTTTCTTTCGTTGTATTCACAGCATTTGTTAACGAGGCATCGAGCACACACACTGGATCCCAATGGACAGACCATATTACATCATGCTGCCGTTCTGGGTGGGTATCGTTATATGACAATAGTCTATACTAAGCTTACTGTAATAGTTATATCAAACCAAAACGTAGATAGTGGAATTGTTAAACACAGTTTCATTGTACTTTCGTTGACATACTTTAAACTTTTCAAGTCTAACAAACAATTCGGTTTATTGGGCACAACCTGAAAAGCATTGAATGAATGTCAGTTTTATCAAATGTTTTAATGATCTCAAGCGTAAGTAGCATTCCTTGGTGTGCTTTCACGTTGCCAGCTTCCAGGGGACTCAGGCACAGAGTTCATTTCATTCATGAAATTATTATCTGACACACCTCTGTCTACATTTAGATTTGTTCGGTCATTTCCATAATGGTGAAGGAACAAATTTTCTAGGCACTGTTCAATCACAATGAAAGGTAGATTAATCTATCAAAATAAGCTTTGCCGAGGTAATTGGGATATAATTATTAGATAGTTACAAATACGTCGGAATTGCTACAAACTTGGAACAACACAGTGGTTAATATCTTATTTACAAACACCAAACAACTAGTACGAATGTTTGATTAACTGCTGTACTGTAGTGATAAAGTAGCCTGATTATTGAGAGGCTGTCTCAATAAGCTTGTAGAAGAAGCCGTGTGTGTCAGTATGACCATCCTTGATGAGACATTCAAATACCGGTATCACTATTGTCTGGGCTCATTAAGCGGAGACTACACCGGCGGTATTGCTTTTAGTCACTTCGTCACTAATGATACAAGCATCTCTTTAGGTTCGAAGATTCACTTGCTCACATCCCACTGGTTCTGATGAGCCCGAGCTGTAAGCGGGACAACACGAACCATTAGATAATTCGGAAGGAGCTTTCTCGAACAATCTCATACTTTTCAGCAGATAAAGGCTGGATATAAAATGCAAACTCTTCTGTGAGCGAAATCGAAGAGTACACAGAAAAGACGAGATCACAAGTTATAAATGCTGAAATTTGAGCGATAAATGTAGTTCATTTCCGTGGTAGATTCCAAGGCTAGGGAACAACATCAAAAATGGAGCAGAACTAAAAAGTATAAGGCATCCTTCCCCAGTAACGAATTCGTATAGTGAAATCAAAAGACCGGTTTTGCAAGATGGTAGTACCATCGATCCTTGTGCCTTAGAATGAAGGAACATGTGCCAAAGTATATCGAGGATTTGATGTGTGGCGTGACCCGACATGACGACAACAACAAAGAACGCAAGCCGGCCTCTTCGATCGCCAGAAACCTGCTGGAGATGTGGTCGACTCGACAAACGCTTTTCGTGTGTTGATGCGTCACCACAAGCCCGTCAGGTTCAATTCACTCGAGGCGCTGCTTGTCATGCGTAACAAGCCAGCCCTCTGTATGCAAAAGCTGTTAATCTTGAACCTCCGTCTGCCATGGTTTTGACCAATGACAGATGAGTGTATACACTGACTGGATATATGAACTTAAGTTGCTTGACGTTTTTTTGATGTTCACGACTGTTGTGTGTAGCAGCTGACGATAACATACGAAATGGTACTACCATCTTGCAAAACCGGTCTTCTGATTCCACTATTAGAATTAAAAAGACTTAATATCTTCCAGACAGAGAGCTCAGCTATGTGAAACTCCCAACCATCATACAGCGAAGACTTCGTTGACACGGTTACGAATTGAATAGATGTTTGTGACTAAGGAGTCTGCAAATTTTGAACACTGGTCGTTAGGAGACTGTCCTTAGTACTAAGCATTCAAAATTTCTGTCTCAAGTTATTTTATTTGGAAACACTTTCATTAGCGTACGTGAATTTCGGGGTTAACTGCAGATAGACGAACATTTGTGCTCAGTATAGCGGTGAGAAGCCTGGCGAACACGAAACGAGATATGCGTGCATGACTCACATATCGTTATGGTGTTGAATTGCCTTTGAATGTACTTACCAGTTGCTAAATCATAATGATGGGCCTTAAGTCTGACTAATGTCAACTTCGAGAGATACCAAGGAAGACAGAGGACTATTCACTGTTTTGAATAAATAAGAACCGGGGAAAAATTATTATGTATTGTCACATTTCGATAATATATGACCGGTTAATTCTACTGACATTGTCAATTTCCCTACTGAGAATAAATTTTGTCATGTCATATTGATGTCAGGCGAATTTAATTCTTGGAAGTGCAGTTGAGAAGAAATATTTAAGGTGTAATTGGTATTTGCTCAGTAACCTATGCGAAAATTTTCATCTTATTGGTCTAACTTGAAAAGAACTGTTTTGGCAACGCCCAATTTTTTATAACTTCTCAAAGAAACCCGCCGCAAACGTCTGGTTTTGTGTCCACTTAAAAATAAACTAAATTGTTTCAAAAAATCATTAAAATCTAGCTGACCGACCAATTGCAAGCTTTCGGTAAAACGCAGCTTGATTTTTATTATGCTGTACATCTGAGCTTCAAAGATTCTTAGGGGCTTTGACTTCTGGTCACAATTTGTGCAATTTATAAATCTCGGGTGAACTTAATCATGTTTCTTTTGGCTTTGGACATCATAATCAGTAAAGCAAATATGTGACGCATGATGTTCTGTTCAGATTCGATAAAATAGCAACAATTTTTAAGTGTTTTATGGAATCTCGTGGTGGAACATCTGTGGAACTCATCAAAGAATTGAAGAAACAAGGGTCTGCGTTCAGCTTACAGTTACACTTGCCCCTAAACCATTGTTTCTTGATAGATCTCGTGGCACCACAATGTTTGTCAATGTGAAGTTGTTGAATTCAAACAACTCAATCAACCGGCAAAGTGACATCAGTTTAGATCAGTTTTCGAACAGGAGGTTTATGTCAGCATTGGGTACGTGCAGTTCGGGCGTAGTGGGTATAGAGAAAACAATAACCAGCCACATTTTGCAAATAATGTCTATCGACAGGGCGCGTGAGAGACAGTTTAGTGGAACGGGAGCTAAATATTGCGTGACGGTCTCCACAAAATTAGACGTTGGTAACTCAGCGTTGGCTGGAAAATGACCATACATTCGAGTATTTTAAACTACACAGACAGAGATATTTTACTACCAAGACGAAGGGTGAGTGATATTGCGAATCAAAATAATAGCGAATGAACTGGAGGATACAAAGTCAACTCCAGTTAAAATGATGACGTTTTGAAGAATAATACTATGACAGGAAAATAGTGTATTGGTAACAAACGGGTATTAGAAAACTTCTTTTGTATAGCTAGTAATCACCACTAAGATTTTCACTTCAAGTGATTTGGCTTTTATATTCAATATAGGTCTGTTAAACGCTTGCAGAATCATTTTGAAACATACTGGTCACACGCTGATCGATATGGTTGACCGGTACAACCGAACGGCCTTGCACTTGGCCACCATAACTGGGAACGGAAATATTGTGAAATTGTTGCTAGAATACCAAGGTGAGCAGAGTTCTAAGTGATATTGACATTTTCTTGCTAGACAACAAATGTGTTCAACTGCTAGCTACATTTTTGAGCATTGAACCTAGAATCTGCACAACATACCGTTCATATCAGCATAAATGAGATGAAGCCCGAAGATAGGATGAAGTGGGCGTCAAGATATTTTCTCACTACTATTATTCTGTCATCACTTTAATGGCATGGACCAACTTCTGCAATAGTTTCTCTTATTATGAACAACATAATCGCGATATATAACTACCCACGACGCATGCTATCACCATAGTTTCGGTAAGGCTGCCAACGTGACCTTGTGCAGGCGTAAATCCAGCTAAAAGAAACAGGTGATGGTGGAAATGTTAAGGCAGAAGCGACGACTGCTGGAGAAGTTTGGGCGGTAGAATTGAAAATGACATTACATAAAAAATAAAACTGGTTTCATGTGCAACAAACTTTGTGCATGCTTATACTAAACTGAATGTATTCAACTCAGGTGAAGATAACCATGTTGTTTGGTCCGTTTTTCGCAGTCGGATCATCTCTATACCATCTGAAAGATACTTACGATCATATGTTATGATTCCGCGTAAAATTGAGACTAAATTCCGGTTTCGCTGAAGACAATGTTTGGATCCACCGAGAGAAAAACAAAAACGATCACAAAAGCCACGAGCGATATCACTATCGTGGCCGGAACGTGCGATATCACAATGAACAGCGAACACTAATGCGCAAGCATCTGAAAACAATTATCGCAACACAGAACCTCCAAAAAAACAAATAGAAAGAGGACTCTGAAACGAATTTTATTTGCCGTTCATTCGCAAGCAAAACCCTGTATACGGCTGCCAAATCTATAGGTTTTGGGTGGCTTTAGAGTTAGGTCACTCCAAGGACCAAATTTAAAACTGGAGCAAAATGTTGGGTGGTCAAATTTTCAGAAATGAAAAATTCAAGTTTCTGAACGAGTGAGGCAAATTTTGGGGGAAACCACCTTTTCCTACCACAGGTATTGCCAGTGAATCCCAATAAGTTTAAACCTAGGTTCCAGCATACGTAGCATCCAACATATAACAATCCACTCTTCCGAAATTTCATTGGCGTGTTAATTATTAAAATTCTGGATGAAATATCCTGAATAGTTTCATTTGCTGGATTTTGCAATGGAAAGGTAAGTGTGCTTTTAAAATGATCTTGAGAGTGAAAATCGTCGTTGACTCAGATACTACATCATTCTGTAGTTAATTCAGGGAAACCCATCGGGAACGAATTCGTTCAGGTTGTAAACGCTTAAACATTACTGTGAACAACTAAATTGAATTTGCAGATTTTTAATCTGCTTGACCTATGTTTTGGCTCGCATAGTTACATTGCAAACGTTGCGAACAAAAGGTTGAAAGGCTAGTAATCTACTTCTATTTATGTATGTATGTGCTTGGCTTCTGAACAGTTCTCCTTATGTTCACAGCAAAACCAGACATCTGTGATGTTCAAGGCTTTTCTCCCGTACATCATGCCCGCACTAGAGAACTTCACTACTGCGTGTATCTGTTTGCAAAATACAAACGACTTAGAATGCGCCAAGAACATTCAAAAATAAAACGTTTGCATTCACCTTCCATGCAAATGATTTACGGTTGCAATGGAGAGAACAACGTTCAAGTCACAAATTTCGACGTAAGTTAAAGCGTAGAAATAGCCCCTAAAAACGAACCACTTTCGTAGCATGTTCATTTTTTTGATTTCCGAGAGCTTCTACAAATAATATTACACACTACAGTGTTGGTTCTTCCGCACGTTTGCTTGGAGGTTCGATACTTTGTGGATTAATGGTGTCTCATTCTTAATGTATCTCCTAATTGCCTTTGACACTTTATATCTGAGAAGTAATCGATAACTGTAACTACATCAGCTCAATCACGCATAACTCCAGTTGCGTCTGTTTAGTGTTATTCACTGGATATTCCGTATCAGACAAATAGTGTAGGCACGGCAAGACGCTCCAACGAATCGGCCCTCACACAGTGCATGGCGAAAATAAAATTTGGTTATTTTCTAAAGTCGATGTGCCATTCCGAAGGTTTCGGCCAAATTTCAATAATCATAAAACGTAGTATATATATATATGTGTGTACCATCGATGTAAATACTGAGTGTCGTCCGGCGGAAGATTGTCTCAGAACAGAACAGTTTTAATCAGTTCCATCGCTGGTGTTTCCGCAGAAAGACTATTCCGTAAAGGGTTTCTGCGACAAGTTGGACACACCAACCGTCAAAATGGATTCCGAGTTTGACGAATTAGTAAATAACTGGCCCCTCGCAAACATTGAAAATGCTTATCTTATTGCAAGTATATTGCCACTAAATAACTATTCGTTGGTCGCATCACTGCTTGCTGTTGCCAGAGCGAAATGACCACAATAAAAGACGATCACATGACAAACTGTGCCGATAGAGGAAAACGATCATCTGAGTCGCTGACCACGTGATCCACGCTGTCTACAGGTCTCAGTATTGTTCATATTGTTGTTTGAGTCAGCTGTCCAAAATAAATGGGTAGTTAATGTGGAGTTTAGTGGTGCTGTCGTAAGGCTATTGCTTGGATGGAGATGAGGCCCAATTGCAAAAATGTAGGCTTCGATCAGATTCGAGCCAGCGACAAAAATAGCATGCTCCAACGTGGCAAACGCTCTAACAGCTGAGCTACGAAGCCACGCCAGGAACTTAAAAGTTTTCACATCTGGACTCAGTGACCTGCCCAGCAATTTCATGGATATCGGAATTCTCACCTATACAGATCAGTTTTTAGTTTACCAGTTGTGACTCACCGACTGTGAATGTTTTAGCCTAGACAACACTTAAATGAAGCACTGAGTTCCATTTAACAACTTTACTTGATCAGAAGGAACAAGTATGTGTTGGGCGATAGGTTAATATTTCATATGCTCTCATCAGTAGCAAACGTAAGACATGAGGTTAATGTACGTCCCGCAGATATGGACAAAGTGTGACTAGAAAAGCCTGCAAGCAAACCAAGTATTACGTAAACAGAACTAGGGCAACGCGGTAGTTTGTTTCAACCATTTTTATGCACACAACATCGGCTGACAAGTACGTAAAACATCGATGCGTAAGTAACCAGTATCTCCGGATTTTGATTGCGCAACGGTGTCTCAAATTAGTTTACCGGGACAGGTAGTTGATCCCCGGCGTTCATCGATCAATAATGTAAGGTTTTCAGCAGCCGGTCCGCTAAGTTGAGGTTGGTGCATCACTAGTTGCTCCAACTATTTCCGGAGATGTTCGGCCAGTTGTTACGATAGTTATCAATCTGTTCTGCTTATGTGAACGTTACTGCAACTGCAAGTGAATCGGTACTTAACATGGGAGACAGAAGAGTTCGACGAACTGAATGCATTGCTGTGGCTAACTGGTCCTCTGATGGCCTGAATTAAGCAAAACTGCACAGCCACATACGTTCGAGCTAGGGCTACAAGATATCGCTAACTAGATGGTCACCTCTGAATGGCAGAAACAGGAATATATTCTTTTTGGGCCACTACCATATTATGTGCTTCAACGACTTTCTCGGGGTAACTGATCAATAGTAACGTTTCCCTATACATCAAAGGCCAAAGTACCACTAAGTCCAACAAATGCTGTCCTGATCAAACGAAGTTTGCATGCAACTGAAGCAAAGTTGCAAACCTTAAGGTAATCGTCACCATATGTAGTTTAACGGTTAACTGAACGCCGTAACGCGTCGTCCACTTAACAGAGAGATTGCGTAAATTCCATTCTTCCTTGTTTATCAGTGGGTTAGGGCTGTTTGTTGATCAAAGGTAAACATCCATCATTGTTACGATGTTCTTACCGATACTCATAATGCCGGTGATTAAGAACAGGAGAGGAAGGCTGAAGATGATCGTTAAACTTACACAGACAGATTCGTGTTCATCACTTTAGTAACTTGCAACTACATCAACGGCTAATTGAAATTGGCTCCAGTTTTCACCGTTTTAAGCAAAAAGTCAAAATAATGATGAGATACGATTTTAGTTGTCAGAAACCTGATCCATAAGTGTTACACAGGATGACCAGAGGCAATGCAGTATTCAAGGAAGTATACAAGTGGGACAAACATGCGTTGTTTTCCTTCAAATCAAGCAAAATAATGAAGGATGCCGCGACCAACAATTTATTCAGACGAACAACTTTCATAATTGTCTGTTAAATCACAGGGGAACCAAACGACTAAGATCAAGACGACGTACATGAAAAATGTTTTTTTAAGAACCCAATAAAAGTCAAATAACCAGGCATCAGTACAACTACAACGGAATCACCTGATATATGTAACAATTACCTGGAGATGCAGGAGAAAAATCTGTGCCAAACTTTCCACGATATCACAAAAAAACAACCGAGGAATACAGCAAACGTAACGGTGCAAAAAATAGCAAACTAGTAGACAGACAAATTGTTAAATCTCATGACTGTGAACAACCAACATTATGGTAGTCACGGATTAACTGCTCTGCGGACATGTAGACCGTCCACTTCAAACAAGAAATGTTCCACCCCGTAGTACATTACGCGAAACACATTCTCTTCTCTAACAACACGTCCTGTTTATATCAACTGCTACGCAATAGAACTTTAAACAGTATCCACATTGTAGTGTGTTCCGAAATGAAGTTTTTCACTGTTTGTTCGGTGTGCTCGAGTTTACAGATTCTGACGACCATTGTTAAAATGTTTTGATAGAACGCATCTTCTGTTGTTTTGATCGTTACTTTCACATCGTTCCCTCATCCCAATAATATCTTCGAACAAAATTGGGGGTAAAATGTGGAATTTTCAATGAATTCTTGAGCAGTACCTTTTCAAAAAGAACGAAACCCCTGAAAATTTTATCTGTTTTTGGCGTTCAACAATTTTTGCGGAACCTGTACCATTCTTTGTTGATGGCAGGGCTTTAATCCTCCAATGTGGTCTTCTTGTTCGTTCTAAATTTTCCATCATTTTTAGGAACTTCTTTCCAGTTCTTCCTCCGAGATCATATTTGAATCACAAGAGCAAGCCATGAGAGAATTTGAACCTTCTATTGTTCCAGAAGGATCCCTCAATTCGAACGCCTTGTCATCGCAGCCCAGACTAGTCCTTCGAACTCCACATGTTGGTGAAATCTATCTCCAGAAGCGGCATACACTTGACCTGTCCACCGGGGCCACCAGTGTGACTTTCAATTCCAAAGCGTCCATCGATAATTCAGCTCAATGTGCACGTCAGGTGCGTGTGATCCATTTACTTCATTATTTAGTGAAAACAATCGATTAACATATATCTGATTGATGTTAACCTCATATCTAATAGCAGTTTATGCACTTACATAAGTTAGGTCGGTCAATCAACTTCTAAATGCACCTCGTTTTCTTTGTAAATATCTCCTGTGCGTAAACATACACTCGAGTCGGAGCGAAAACACCACCTCCCGCGCTTTTAAAACAAGTATATTTTGACGTATTGACTAGTGACCACGCGTTTGACACAACCGAATCCTCTCATGTAGCAGAATTTGTTAAAGTTCGTTTGGTACGTTTGCCATTCGGTTTGGTGCAATACTGAAAGTTGAAATCATTGAAGAATTATTGTATTCCATGTAAAAGTCCATCCTGAATTTGCCTTTACCAGTTACAGTGAACAACCAGGATTAAGTTTATGGCATGACTGCGTCTGTAAAATGATTTGTTTTCTTCTGTTTTGTTATTGCCATTACATAGTTACCAGTAGTACCTCGCTTGATACTGTTTGACAAGTTGCCTCCTTCATCTGTGCCTGTTTGTCTCAATGAGTTAATTCCCGTAGACTTATGACCATTTGAGTATCCGATTAATTAATTATCAATATGAGGAGACATTGTTAACGTAAGTCAGTCAATAGTGTAGCAAAAAGGCACCCAATAAAGCACAATCTTTATTGTCCAACACGCCAGTTACCATGCTACGCGCGCGCTCGCGCTTACGAGTAAGAAGTTCAGTCCATAACAACCCCCAGGTTCCGTTCACACGTCGTGAGCACTTCTGACCGGTTTAAGCGTGTGATCGACGCCTTCTACCGGGGGTTTTCCGCATGCCATTCTTCATCCATTAGTCCGATTTTGTTGAACGATGGCCCGCCCGGTCGCTCGTGTTGTCCGCAATCTAACCACTGTGAACTTTGACCGTATTACACGACCGTATCGAGATATTTCTGCGAGTTTTGGAACAATGGCGCCTCCGATTTGGTTGTTCATCCTATTTTGCCTGCCATGTCTCGCCCGTTGGTCCGATACAGTCGAGTGATGTCTTATCCGGTCGCCAACGCCGTCCTCGATCCGCTCGTTATGTGTTTTTGGTCGTAACTCCCCCTGAATTGAGGTATTCCGCCAAGTGTTGGAATACTCGCATCTCCGGCCTGACAATCCACCACAAATTCTAATCCTATCGATCGTTAGAACGTCCGGTTGGACTCGGAAGTTCATTCTGTTAACCTAACCTTATGAATTGGCTCTATTGGAATCGTAGATTACGCGTTACTGGGTGGAAAACTCAAACTCACTATGAGCTGTTTTACAATGAATTTTGTTCAAATTGTAACCCCCACAAACACCACTAATCAACACGTGATCCAATGCAGACAGTCTAATGATGCGGGGCTTCCGAACGATGCGTGGTTCTATCTGAATTGATCAAGTTAATTCTGACAAAGACGCCAATGCCAGCTGTCACTCAAATGTCTGCTTTAACCATATATCGTGACCATCATATTGACAATTTTTGCAACACTTTTAATAACCACCTATGAACTGAGATAGTAGGAATAAATGACAGAGATATGCTCAGAACGACAACAAGAAAATATGTAACTGGTATTTAAACTATGGTTTATTTCGTCACTTGCGAACTAAAACCAACCAGGATGTACAGCACGTCCAGAACTTCACGTCAAACCCGTGCGGTTGCATTCAGCACTATTGTATGTATAAGGTGGTGATACTAAAGGAACCAATAGGTGCGGACTTACAGTCGCTGAATGATGCGACGAGAAAATTAAATAGACGGAGAGTCAGTGGCCTTTTTGCCGATTCAGGCAATATGTTTAATGATGAATTGCTATTGAAACAGAAGTGGAAATCATCTATTAACTCAGGCTATTTACAAGACTGAAAGGTCACCAAATTTCCTGTAAATATTGTCATTCATTTATACAGTGACCGTTAGCACCGCTGTTTCAAAATCGAACTGACACTAAACAGGCTGGTTAAATCACTGTCAGTCAGTCTTTTCTACAATTCTAATACACTGATGATTGTTTGCAAGTTCACAATGATTTGCTTAGGTGGAAATGCACATGCATGCTTATAGGCATGCGTGTTTCGTAGAACCGAGTTGGACAGGCTTGAATTCGTAAACATGTAGTACAACAAATGCGCATAAAAGTAACTGCTCAGGAGGACAAGTACAATGTAGATGGTTAACAGTTAATGGAAGTAGGTGAATGCTTTATTCTCGTAAAGCACAATACCGGTTGAAATTGTCTGAACAAAACAGCTTCATTCTTTTATAGTGGTTTTAGAACAACGTGAAACGGGCTGAGTTGGTTGCTGTTATACCATGTCACATCGATTTCGTGGGCGTTCACACTAGATAGTCACTCTGTCAAGTTGACGGCATAAGTTCATCTGGTTGAACAACAGGATATTCACTGATTATGTCATGAGGTAATCTTGTCGGTTTGAATTCAGAGGGATACATTCTTACATTCTTCTTCTTTCCCGATACCTCAACTGTACTGTCTGTAACGTTCGTATACCTGGCCGTTTATATCAAAATTTTACTGGTTACCCATAAAAAGTTTTGTGAACTGAATCTTACACCCCGCATTTTAAGGAGTTGAACAAAAACGGACAAGACATATATTTCACTTTCATTTCATCCCATCTCATCTGTCGTAGATTCTTGATTCTTGCGCAAAATATTTGATGAAGTACGTGATTTTCTAAGTCAAAACACTCATTCACAGATAGACCGAATGGAAGCCACTAGTGAAATAATTTGCCGGCTTCCACAATTTTGAAAATACTACTTCGTGATCTTTGCAAATTATTTCAAGAATTGTGGTTGGAACTATCAAAAGATACCTTAATTCCATTCAGTTCTAAACGAAATCACGTGCGATAAAACACACGAGGCTCTATGATTGCCAAACGTAAGGCACTAGCAAATGCGTCAAGTCAATTTGGCATTTCTTGGCTTGTTACTCCGTTTTCAGTCTTTGTCTTTTCTAATAAGCTTGTCAAAAAAGGAACTTGTTGCAAGCAATGATGAATTCAGACACTGTTGTTTGCATTTTCATCACAGTTGTAAATAATTTTAGTTTTCGTGCCTTCAATGTGTCATTAACAACCTTTCTGACGCTGTTCGTTTCACTGGAAGACTTGCTGCGGACTGTCTTACACATTGCCACAATAAACCTTGCTTTGCTTAATCGTCCAACGAATAATCTAAGGAGCTCTCATTATAGGCCCATGCTTAAGTTCCCTATTGGTTTCAGAAAGATACTGTTTGTATTGACGGCTTAATTTTATACAAACTGATAACAGTAAACATAATAATTTCGAATAAACATGTGACCTCATCACCTCACTCCTTCGGTCTGAAAACAAATCCTTCATTTTGGTTACGTGAAATATATTGTCTGGTTGCATTAAAAATTATGAATTACAATAATTCATTTAGTTTATTGAATTATACGTTAGGGGCTATTTCTTCCATTTCACGATAGGTTGTCACTTCCAAATAACGCTCACCAACCGCTGTCATTCTAAAGCAACCTGATTGGCTGGGACTGGTTATAAAAAGTGTGTTGTTCATCGTGTCGGATGAAGAATGTTCCACAACTCTTATTTTTTTACGCTTTTGTCTGTATCTAGCAAATGAACATTGTTATGGTTTCCAAGTCCCTTGTCTGGGCAAACTGTTACCAAGGTTTTAGTTGCACAGTAAATCACAGTGCACTATTGGAAAGTACAGCTGAGCATTCATTCCTCAAACAAGGCCTTAGAATGCAATCCTTACGTGACAAAATATGCACGATGAAAGTATGGCCTTCATTGTCATCATTCCCATTGATAATTAGCTTTCGTTTGCTTCTTTGGCTGTTGAAATACTCCCGTACGGAGAGAGAGCAAAATTCCTGAATTTCAGAACAAAAGCAGGGATATAGATATAGATTTTAGTTCAAGAACTAGGAGCTTACTGCAACGCTAACGAATGACCATTTGTGCGACGGGTGTGCTTAAGACGTAGTCGGCAAGACAACAGTGATGAAAGCTTTCCTTATCTGCTACATTAATTGTACGGTGGCTAAGTTGGACAAGGCAAATAGGAAGCGTGAGTCGCAATGAAAAACACTTAAAACTGAGCAGAATTTCGCATCCTTAATATCATTGTAAAATGCGGACGTTTTTTATGACAGAAAGTTAAGGGTCCAAGCAAACAAATCAATACGTTTGGGAGCTAGAGTCTATTTAGTATGGGGATATATGCTTAACAGATGTGTGAAAGATGATTGGTCAACTGATATCGTTCATATCGAATAGTTACG
Organism: Paragonimus skrjabini miyazakii; assembly: GCA_014338405.1. Lineage (NCBI taxonomy): Eukaryota > Metazoa > Platyhelminthes > Trematoda > Plagiorchiida > Troglotrematidae > Paragonimus > Paragonimus skrjabini miyazakii. The sequence goes on from JTDE01000787.1 coordinate 33,770, forward strand.
ATATATCTTTCTACCTAATTACAACATGTCGAAAGTATTCATTCCGGGAACACCCTTGTTCATATTTTTACTTTTGGAAAGAACCGTCTGGTGTAGTTCCCGATCGGTGTGATCAGCATGATCATCAGGTCTACAATAATAAACCAATATCCACTATGAATAAAATGTCAGATCTTTTTGCTAAACTATTTTTGAATCCCGATTGTTTGCGATCTACGACGCTCTGAACGATATACAGTAAATTTTATTGATATATTCTCTACGTGATTACTACCTTCCTAGCCCGGCCGATATAACTGATGCTATTCTGATATTGGCTAGCTATACATGAAATATTACACTTGGGTCAATGCTATGAATAAAGCCCATCCTGAATAATAGTTCCCGAGTGTGTAGATGGTTCAGTGACTATAAAGGAGGTAGATAGATGTGTTTAGTACCTCAGCTATTGTGTGTGAGCTGATTACTTCGCCAATCGTTATAGCCTTCGTACCTAAATAACAACTGATTTTAAAAATCCTCTAAAATATAAATGGAATGAAATCCTCACGTAATAATAAGCTGAAAGTTAATGATTATAACTTGAAGTGTAGCGTCCTTCATCAGCTGTAAATCAGTCACTTCACACGTACAATATATGTTATCTGATTGTGAAGTCCATGTTGCGAAATGTCAGTGATAACTGTCACAAACAATCGAAAACTCTATACATTCAACCGACAGCTGGGTGCAATTAAGTAAAGGTTTGGACGTAAACAACTTCGAAATTAATTACCATATTTCTCTGCTTGTGAGTAGTATAATGTCCTGCTTAATATCAGAGGCAGTGGAGGATATGTTCCATTCAACCACCGCAACAGTTGGCTCTTAACGAATTAACAAGTTGCAGGCAGACTCACACTCCAGAAACAACATAGGAGCCGTAGCTTCTATACTCATCTCCCATGCTATATTCCTCAGGGTGATGATAACGTAGATACTTGGAGTTATTAGTCGTAAACTGATTGTAATCTTGATTTGTCGTAGTCAACTGAAACCCGGTTGTTTCACTTTCAAGATGCGAATCTAGTACTACTGTTGTTCATTTACCAGCTTCAAACTGGGCAGCATGAAAGAACTCAATTAACTAACAAGCTGGTTGAGAATGGCTTTGCTCACTTTGAAAAGAAACGTCTTTATTCGAGTTGAATCGAGCTTTGACTGTGTGTTAATGACTTATCTGTGTTAGATTTGCACGGTTAAACAAAGATTCTTCAGCTACCCCTGTTGCTAATGAGATAAACGTGTTCAACACTCATCAACAGACTTCCTACCAGATGTGACTTAGTAGACAAGCTTGCAAATTCAACATTAGTGGCTTGTAAGTAATACAGGGTTGTAGGAATAAGATTAGCTGCTACAGGAACCGTACTGATCCACGGTTGTGGACAGTCAATTCGAACTACTGTGAACCTCTTGGTGTAGGCGGAACAAATGGGTTTTTGAAGATCTCAAATCAAACTGATTCTACATATGTTAAGTTACTGGCTGACAAAAAATGTACAACATACAGCCAAGTGGGGTATATGTACGGACCTCCGCGATTAGCAGCTGACATGTTACAGAGCACTAGCGTAGGGGCTTAAATTGATTAGTTTAACAACAAGCAACTCGGAGTTCATTGTGTCGGTAGGTTACACACCTTGGATTAAATAAACTACCTGTTGGTATGTCCACACCCTGTACTTATGAGGATGGAACCGTCGGTGGTATGCAAGCATCCAACCTGGTTGGGTGGCCGATTGCGTGAGCAGACGTTTTTACCTATATTACTTCAAACAATTGCAGTAGTCCAAACCTTCTGTCAGTTTTTCGTTTTTGAATCAGCATTTTCGTAATTTACTTGTGAGACGAGTAGGCGACCGTTAACACTATTAATGAGTGGGTGAACATTCATTTGTGAAAAATCTTTCATATTTAAAGTGGGCTCCATGTCACAGTGGTAAATACGGAAAACTGAGGACGGAAGCTTGTTTTCCGGGTAGGAATACGCACTACTAATTAGTCACGAGGCCAACCAATCTCATGTTTTGCGTTTCAGGTTTAAGAGTGTCCGAAATCTTTTCACCCTATCGTAGGAAAAATGACAACCTCTGGGTCGCCATACTCAGTTCTTTACATATCGATTAGCTGCCACATGAACGATTTCATTGAGCGCAGGAAGAAAGTCACCGCCATGGGTATTACAACGTAGCGCTGTAGTGAACTGACAGCTGCTGGACTAATTGTTTAACTTTATGTCACTCGTTTTATACGAATTTTTAACGTTTTCCTTCTTTGCATTAGTCGAACATTATGGCATAATTTTTCATACAATGCTGACCAGCTTAACTATACATTACCCCTGGTTTTATTCATTAAAATATCACATGATCAAGTACAGCGTCAAATAATAGAACACGGTTAGTAACATACCGATTTTTGTACCATCATGGGATTTTTAGAGTAAATATACTACTAAACACTTTTTGTCGCGCAATCAATTGAATAGTGTGACTTAGGCTGCTTGCAGAAGAAGGACCTATAACACTTACGCAAATACTTAATTTCCAACAAACGAAAACCTTCTCTCAGGCATTTTCCTGAAGGTTACATGTGGTTGGAAATGGAATGATACTTAAATGAACATGCTGTATGGAAACTCTAATGATACTAACATTACTAAGTTTAGTAAAAAAGTACCACATGTTGAATATCATTATTTGGTTTGCAACCATTGGCAAAACAAAAGTTATGACTACAAACACAGACCTGTTATCTACTTGCCTGTACCTGAGTGAAATCATCAACGTTGCACCTATTCAAGCTGCTTCTAACTCCATCTGCCTATTCTTAAAAAAATATGTCACTAGGTTTCTCCCCGGGTGAATCCAAACTCTCGTAACCCTGTGAATATGGGGGCACCACAAGCACAAACGTCCAGTATGAACTTTCTATCGACAAATGTCAATTTGAGACCAAAATCTTTCAAATCTGAACGTCCCACATGTAGGAAGACTGTCTCTCCGCTGGTACAGTCAGTCGGAGCCGGACTACGGAGTTCACTTTTTCAAGCGGACGGGTTTAAAAGATTATCGACTGTTAGTTTCCCGGAGGCTCCAGTGACCCAGTCAGTTCCACAGGCTACAACGGTCGTTAAAAATGGCGCGACACCTGACGTGTCAGATATTGATCTCCTCGATGAAAACCACAATTCGCAACGCGTTGTCGATTTGAAAACCGCAGTGCATAGTGTACCCTTCCACCAGAGGCGAGAATTACTGAGGATGCGGTTACCTCTAGGAGAAAACTTTCAAACTGAGAGAACAGTAAATGGACACAGTAAGCTAAGATAACATTCCAACGTTTGAAAACCAAATTTGTCATGTTGACAGGAAATCTACACCAAATTATGGAAGATTAAAGATGTTTTGGTCACCTGTGAAAATGCTTGTCCGTCGGGTTTTCATTGCGTTAAACGTTTTACACATGCTTTTGCAGATCTGTTAGTTTAGAAGATGTCAACGTTTGAAAAGTCTTGGAATGTGCTGAATTCAATCCTGCGACAACAATCGACAAGGTAGCTAAACTAGCCATAAGTATTACACGTTTACTGCGCAACAGTAACGATGGTGAATACCAATGTGAACTACTTCAGGAGTCCTGCGCCAACACTTGATATCTGTGTGTAGTGGTATGAGGCTGCAACCATGAATAGAGTTAACAAGAGGGTTGAAAACATTTTGGTGGACTACGTTTGCTTTTGACAAATAGATGACCATATCCGGGTATTTTCGTGCTCGTTCTCTTTTACCGAATGCCTTCTGAATGATATCTAGCGATAGTTTTACTGTCTATCTGAAAGGTAATTTGTAATCTCACTTTCACTGGAGGTTATGCACTTTGGAACACTTCGCCATTGCTTATTGAATGAAAGCGATGTCAGTAATCGTGAAAGATGTGATGGCAAAAAATATGAAAACAACTGTGACGCTCATATGGTAAAGGAACTCGCGGAATTAGCACGTATTATTACCGACCCTGTTCATTTCGGGTGTAACATAATAAATTCACGGCACCTCTATCTAACCATGGAATGCAGTTTACTTGTGGATAATCTCACTGGTGGAGACAACGTGTAAATTGCTGTCATCTCCTACCACAATTTCGCTGACTACGGTCACTTGCAAAGACAGCTTGTATAAATTTTTAACCTATCGGCCGTTAATGTTGGAGCCTGTGTTCATACCTTATGCGAATAAATTACTACTACTCGTAAGTAGTAAACATGATGAAAGATAATCTACGTGAGTAAATATGCAAAACGGAGCTTTTCGATCATTATCATCCCATAGTCAACCTAACATTTACCTTGAACTTTCCCTAGATTGAAAATAGTTTTGCAATCTATTTTTCCCAGTTTGAACAAAATGAACTTGTAACGGTTTGAGCGGGAGCTGTCGCTGCGCATCTTGGTTATCATCGCACTAATCCTACAACTTCGTCTCATCGTATACGAGTGAGGAAGCGGTTCAGTTTTCAGTACTCTGGATTTCGGCTGCCCTCAAACCACCGAAAGGTACAGCATGCCTACATGCGGCAGCTTCTCTATCAGCTGAGCTACAAGGCCACACGGGAGGCCTAAACATCTTATATTTTGACTCAATTGCCGGCAATTAAAAACCTTAGTTTGATGTGTAGAGTGTTAAATTTCACGAGTGCTTTCTAAAATCTAACTCCACACCATTTTAAAAGATGGGTGGTGAGTAGATCCGCTACTGCCTTCGTACCTTCAGCAGCCTGACTGTCGGTGTTCATGATAATTGTGTTCGACTGGCTCAATAGTCGTGTGTCGCTTAACTGCTATCCTGCTGCGATGGCGTTGCCTTTCCTGTTCAAATCCACATACATACTAACCTGTTCATTGACCATTTATCATAACATTCGTGATGGTATATGCATGGTCAGCTAGTTGATTTGTCCACGCTGACCCTTTGCTTCCCTATCATTGACCTAGTTCGAACGGATTAAGGAACTTTGCATGTGCGAAGCGCGTCATTTACCCGTCAGCAAGTTTTGAAATAGCCAAAATGCGTTTTCTGTTCATCCGTGTTTTGAGTCTCGGTACAGGAAAATTTCGACTAGTTTGACGTTATCTGCCATAAGTTTTGCATTATCTACATTATTTTCCACGAGGCAATCATTGATTATCTAACCTTCCAGTCTACTACATGAGTAGAAGTGGCAAACAGGGTAGATCAACTTGACAACTCAAAGATGTTACATTTGTTTCAACTTCATAGGCCAAAATTGCTTGGATCAAAGTTAGTTCTGTTGGCCACGTGTATTTAAACTGCCCGCTTGGTCATCATCAGAAACATACAACTCACTGCTGTTTCGGTAACAGTTATGCAACAGGGGAAGCGCCGTCACTGTAACTCGTAAGCCAAATTCGAATCTACGGAAGTTAACGATTACTGGAACGTGTTACTTTTGATTCATTATTTACTTGTTATACAGCAGATGATTTCAGCCCCGAAACTTATGTATATGTTGTACACAGCTGTTTTACGTGCCTTATGTTGTGTCATTTCCCCTAAACCCAACGTGACTACAACTACAGATATCTCAACTCAAGCGAATCGTGGAAGTTCGTGTTCCTCAATATCGGAAATGGAACAGGAAGAACTTTGTGTCATTCAAAATCAAAGAGCCTCTGGAAGGAGTAAACCTGTGTCCTGCTCGACTCAACTATCCAGATGGAAACATCCACAGAGTGCTTGTGTGAAGATTACGGATAACTCTAATGAGAAGTCAACATTGCTGAAAAGAACTCAAGTGAATCGTACTCTTCAGTCTGTTAAACAGTGGGTGTTCTGAAGCAAATGCGTCTTTCGCAAAAAAATGCCAACACTTTTCTGAGTAGCTTTTTCAATGCATATGCCTATGCGACTTTAAAATAACGTGGTCATCTTCAGTCTTCTTCAGCGAGAAATAAACAGAGGGATCTATTACGACATGCTGGGTGCTTTAACGATTGTTGCTATCGGTTAGTTTATCGTTTTGCCACTTACATGAGCGCCAAATCATCAGTATACCTCGCTGTTTTACCCGTTAAAAAAACGAACCCGGAACAGTAGCGTACGTGAAATTCACTTTTCTGAGGTTTTGGACTGGTGTACCAGCCAAATATCCCCACCTTCAAGATCAATGAAGTATTTTAACTCTATCCTCTGGCGTTGGCTTGTGGTTTCTACACCCTTTCATCACTGAGGGTTATTCACAATCCGTCTGTTTCAGTTACCCGCGGAATAGCCTAGACCATTTAAATCGGCCTGGGATGATTATTAGTTTGAAAACGAAAGGGCTGACATTTCAGAGGAAACTTACGTTGATCACACCGATATTTTATTGTTCAGTCGTATGTAATGCTCGGAGTGTGACCTTCATTAGGGTCCCAGTATGAGGTATGTAGAAAATTGTGAGAAAAAGCTGGTTAAACAGTTATCAATACTAAGAAGTGCTTACTCAAGTGGAGTTCACTCACTGTTATACGTGGTCTGTGCTAAGCTGAAAACGTTAACTGCGATTGTGACTTTCTTAACTGTGCAGAATGGAAGAAAAAGATCGAGCTACCCAGCGAAGCAGCATAAACATGTACAAAGTTAAATTACCAGACAAAATGAAACATGAGACGCATGCTAATTTTCTAAACAAGGCACCGACTGCAAAGTTTAATTCGGAAATCACGTGAATATAAGGTCAACTTGTAACGTAGTAGATAGTCATACCGAGTTCGGTTTGATTAGTGAATAAGCGAGTTGGAAACGGCAGCTCTTTCGAAAAACGATCAAAGATCAGTAATCTTTCTGGTTTTAAATCAACTCCAATTGTCATATCAATTTTGCATACTATATGGACTACAGTGCAATACCTCAGCTAGCAGAAAATCTTATTGATATAGCTATATATACATTACAAGGTTGAAACGTATACAAGCAACAGTAGACAGCTTCGTGAGTAATTTTCCAGCATCAGCTCAAACAGCTAAAGCTGTTTCTTACCATTGACAATTGGAACTGTAGCGTTTTTTGATATTGGTAGTTCACAAGTTTTGCTGTACCGTTTTTTGCACGGAGTCAAGTTCTTTTAAATCCAAGGTACACAAACTGAGAAGGAGTATAATTCAGTTGATAACAACACAGTGGTCCTGACTTAGGCAAAACTCATTAAAGGCACCCGCAATGAAATTAAGACCTCAGGTGATCCCTTAATTTCAGGTAGGAAACCTCTTCGGGAAGATCATTGCAGAAAAAAGAAAGGCATTGTTCGAAGCTCACCTACAGCTAGTGTAAGTACCACGGTAATAGTTCTAGATTTGGGGGTTTGAACAAAGTCTAAAATGCTAATATCAATACCAACAACAAATCGCTTTCATTAGCTAAATAAGTATTTGCACGTTGAACATTTCGACCATGGAACCGAAATACCAATGATTGAAAATGGCTTCAAGATACATCATGAACTCGTCATGTATGTGTCCACACGTTTGTAATTCGTAACTGTGACAAACCGGGAAGTATAAAATGAACTCTCATCACTGAGACGTGTAAATTAATCGTTTGAAAGTTAATGCCGGCGAAGGCTGGGGGCCTATTGACATGAAAGTCAAGTCAGAAAACCAAGTCTGTTTCACTGAAAAAATATAATGAATGTGAGTGGTTCTGAAGAGTTCTCCTTTTGAGAGTTCACTCACGAAGTAGAAATTCACAACGTCATGTAAATGAAGCAGAAAATAAGTCACTCAGCAATAGTTGAACTTTTCCAATAAGAACTTCATGATTAGAAATTATTCTGCCTCATTTTATAGTCATGACACTTCATCTTCTTTTTCACTGAACCTCTTGATCAAAAAGATGGAATTTCCACGATTTCGTGGACGTTACCTAGAAGTATGGATAACCGATTCAATTCGTATTGCCAATGTACTCATCAGTAACATCATAAGTTAAATTATGATAGTTAATCAGAGTGTAATGTAAACTGAAATTATGTACTTGCTGCATTTATTCACACTCAGATTCTTTAAGAAAACGGAGAAACGTCTTGCTGGTTCACCGTCAGCGGCTACATTTATCAAGACATCAAATAATGAAGAATTTGTGAAAATGCAGCAAAAGCGAACAAATTCGTCTCAGAACATTCGATCATGCAACATCGCTCGGTTAGAACACAACCAAAACTCAACGGTGACCACCATTCCAGTGAGCCCATTCCAAATGGTCCGTAAAAGCTTTCTATCGCCCACTTTGGGACAGGCTGCATCAAGGCACTCGTTGTCTCATTCCATAAAAGTTTCGTTACGAAAATGTGCGCGGAATTATGTCAACGTTGATGACAGTAAAAACCTGGGATAATGGACGTGTTTTTATAAAATCATGACTTTGTATGAGTAACACACGAAGATGTATGATCAATACTTTATGTATACGATCTCAGTGAGCACATTTTCGTTTAAAGAATTGTAATGTAATTCGTTAATTTTTACGCAAATATAAATAAAGTATCTTCACTAGACTGTTCTCTCTTAGTTGAAAGTTTTATGGATGTAGTTAGGAAAAGGTGAAATATCCAACTAGCAGGTTAAACTTTTTACATACTGAAACTGTAGTTTTGATACAAGTACTACGTCTATTATCGGGCTATTTCCGTGAAACGGTACCTGATCGCTTGATTAATAAGTTGGTAATACACATTCCTATAGCTGTAAAATTAAAAACGTCGATTTGTCAACGATTCTATTATGACGACAAAGATACTTGTTGGGAAGCGTGTGCCACCAAATGTAATAATGGAGAATGGATAACATGGTGTTTGCTTCGCCTAATCGCATATTCTAGTTGCCTCTACGATTTCACGGCTTTGGATTTTAGTTTTCCTCTTGGAATTTGTTGACAGATTGCCATTTCAACTGTCTAGCTGGTTTGATTTATACGCATGGGTGACTGCTGCGAGATTTACAGGTGAACCACGGAATTTTTGACCGTCATTCAAAATGCCAGGACACACAGCCATTTTCAAGCAGTCAGGAAACATTTGCTTCCACTAAAAACCTGTACGATCACTCTATCTTTTAAAAGTATTAACTAACACTACAACCTATTTTTTCAACAGGGAAATAGACTTGAATAGAATGGTCAGAAGACATAAATTACAATGAATTAGTTTCACACATTCTTAGCAGTCGTAAACGTGTGCCGTAAACTAGGGTGTGCAAAATGACTTTATGTGATAATTTGTGTCTTCCGATTGTTCAAATCAACTAGCCAAAGGGGACTCGGTGTTTTAAAGAAACAGATACAAACGTTTAGCCACACCATTTTGCATAGTTTTCATTGCATCTGAATTTAGAAAAACGTGCTACAGTTTTGCAATTAACCTAAGTGCATTCGGACTGGGGGGGTCAATTAGTCTCCTAGACTTCCGTTATTCGGAAATCTAGGCCGACATTATGTTGATCGGCCGCATTCCCTGTGATCTAGGTGTGACCTAATTGTCAGGTGACCAAGCCACATGTGGCCAACATCCCACTTTGCATTTGCGGTGCTCAAGTCATGATACGAAAACATAAGCTGCCTGGTTTGTGTGGAGTGGAACATCGTTGTGATCTCATAGATAGAAATGTGTACGAGTCATTTCTGGACGATATCAAAAATTCTGTAATCTTGCCGGGTACTATTTTGGAGGGCGGGATTGAAGAAAGGAAACCACAGATAGTTTTATTATGGTTCGACGAACCAAAAATATTATACTCCACTCAAAGTAATTGCTTGAAGCAACCGGGAACGCTTCCTCTAGTATACTGAGCGTTGGACCGCCAGGCGCCACAATCTCTTCCGTTTGTTGATAATATTGTGGTTTTCTGTCAATAAAACAAGCTATTCTGAGCCAGGAGTAACAGTAAACTGCAAACTGTTTACAAGAACACAAGGTTACCACAATGCTTACAGCAGTCCAAAAATCATGTTTCACGAAATTGTTAAGGGTATTTTGTTTGCTTGGATGCAAAAGGTTAATATGATCCATTTATTCGTGAAGAAAAACTCCGTAAGTAAGAATTATGCGTTTTTCGATTTATCACTAATGAATTTCTCTAATCTTATGGCAGGTAAATTTAGCTTTGGTGTTGGTGATCTGGCAGCACTACACATCAAACAGTATGCTAATTCTTGTATTCAAGCTTTCGACCATTCCGTATTGACTTTGCTTTCCTAAGCTGCCAAACGTCCTAGTCGGACGAGACTTCAACGCGAAATTCTTATACAGCTGTGTATTGTAAGTGTGCAAAGCTGACTGAAAGGGCTGAAATGTGTCATTTTCTCATTTAATCATTTAAACGTTTCGTGGCAAAACGTAGAAATATGAAATGCAAATTGACGTTCTAATCACATGATACTCATACACATGCCAGGTAATTAACCGCAATATAGGGCAATAAGAAATAAGCTTGGCTTGTTATGTAGTTATGTCACGTTCTGTGAATTAACGAAAACCAAATTTAGCAAAGAGCTTTTTATTGGTTCCAGTACTTTCGTTACAAACTTCGGTTGCCGTTGACTCGTACGTATGGGAAAAGCTGAAGTGACCGCACAGTCTGTATCGTGTAGTGTGAATAAAAGTCTTAACACTGGTCTCCATACTTGATAGGTCATCGTTTACTATAAGAAAATATGTAGTATTATGTTACCTCCAGCTAATACTGAGTGGCTGGCCATATATCCTTTTTATTGGAGCCCAAAAAGCAGCTGCTAATGATTATTCGTAATTTACTTTTAACGTCCGTCATTTCGACAACAATATTATATTAGAAAAGGTGTACTTGTCTACTTTTCTAGTGTGTTTTCGAATCACTAAGTCACGATTCTTAGTATGGTTAACCCGGGCTTAAAATGAGATAGAAAAAATCATCCTGTGAAATGCCTGCAGTGCTCTAGTTCGTTTCGTTATAGGTAGAGCACCTTGCACCGGTTGACATACTGGGATGGTAGGTTGTCTGTGTATTTGGAACTCAATAACTGAGAAACAAACGTTCTGTAAATCTGAGTTCGTCAGGCAGCTCGAAAAGTAATAAGGTATCCGCAACAATATTTCGAAGGTGTTGCATTTAATGAAGAATGTAAGTTTCATCTTGGAAAAGTTAAGTTGACTAGTATGCTAACAGTAACGACATTTCCTGTTACACTAGCAAAGTAAGTTAACTTGCATAGAGCTATCCACGTCATTCGGAAACAAACTGTCACTATCATAGTGAGTTGGATTCGCCAATTTTACTTATTGTACATACCGTCTAATACCCCCATTTCGTTTAACAAGCTACCAAGACGCAGTATAATTAGTATAACAGTTCTCATTTACTGTGTAGCAGCAGGGTTGCCTATAAGGAAACAAGAATAACACCAGTAATTGCGATCTCGCATGTCCACATGGGTGTTATGGGTTTTGAATACAGTGTTTAAACTGTAGAAATCTTTTAATCGAGTGCTCAGTTGACGAACAGTTTGAAACATCCACAGCAGATAAATCTGTTGCATTGTGCGAAAATAATTTGTTAAAGCTGCCTGCGTTATACCGTATGTCCACAAACGAAATCGTAACGAAACAACTTGTTGGTCACGGCTTAGTGCCATTTTCAGGTCAAATCAGTGATACACTGGAAATTGGTGTGTTACATAAGAAATGTGACACTTTGTACAAACAAAAGAACGCGCAATTTATTGTCAACGTAGAACCATGCGCTTCTAAATGTCACTGCTAAAAAAGTATACACGTTATTCGTGACAGTGGTGGAAAATGAACCCAGTAAAATGACCTTTTGTTCTACATTTCAATCTTTTCCCACTAGCTGAGCCAAAGTGACTACTTCACTGATTCAGTCATATGTCTACTTGTCGGAATAAATTATAACTTTCATGGCGGAAATGTTTATGGTTAGTCCCAGGTAGGGGTGTACGAAATTGGACACCCACCGTGACAGTGTAAGAAATGATGTGATTTCAATATGACTGAACAAAGTTTGACAATTCCATATGTAGACTCAAGTACTAGCTATCCATTGCCGCCAGATTACTCACTAATTCAATGTTTCACAGAAGTTTTAGGGCTAACTCTGTTGTCACAGATGCATAGTTGGTAAACCTTTTGGTTATTCTGGTGGTGTTTATCAAATGTTCATTAATGCATTCGATCGAAAAGTCTGGAAACCTGTTTAGCAGTTTGCTACACTGTAGAAGACTAATGAACTGACTTGCAAAGTGAAACATGTCCAGGTGAATAAAAATTGAATAAGTATTGTGCGTACGGAAGACATCCTCACCGTAACAGAACAGCTCGTAACTAGCTACTTGGACGGTACGGCTATGTTCACAATGATATGCGTTTCTCAGTGATCTTATAAGAATACAAGTGGTCCTGACCACCACAGTTAGAAGCAGAATTGAGACGTAAACAAGTAGTAACACGCAACTCACTGGTGACCACTGTTGGTCATGCGTATTGGTGGGGTTAGCAAGCTGACTAATTGGTTGTTTCACAGATCGAGTGCAGGTTCGCACCACGTGAAAAATGCAAGTACTCGGCTTTTTCTATGGTCTGATTGGATAAATGAGGACAGCGTACAGCCTAGTACTGAGGCTTCAATAAAAGTAGTGAACACCATAAAAGTTTAAGGATGGATAATAAACTAGAAAATGGATAGAGAGATATTCAATCACAACCGATGTTGGTAAGGCTCATGTTTAAATAAATAGTACACCGTTCGCAATTGATCCCAGCTTTAACACATTCGTGACCCTTTTACTCGATCCCTTTCGAAAAGGAACCATAGATTCGAGTTTCGTTCTTTTTAGAGCTCTTCAATGTTGTAAATCCTTGTCACGCCCTGGCCTGGAATTACGTCTATGGTTTTATGAGGCAAGCTTATGCCACTGACCCCACATTAGGCATGATCGGATTACATTACGTGAACAAGCGACAACAGCTGCTTGTGAGTATTGTTTATACTGTTTGAATGCATCGAGAGGAAATAAAGTAACTATTCTGTAAACCTCAATCAGTGACCCACTTGACTGGGACAAAACTTCAAGTTTAAACCTAAAGATAAGAAAATCCTTTACTACTCATCGTAATCACGTTATGGCTTAACAAGTCAGTGATGGCTGTGGTTTCAGTTTGGAGAACAATCCTAGTTTTGGTTATGGCAAAGATATGTATCACTGAAGAGCTCACGTTTATATTAGATGGTCTTTTTAACAAATATAAACATTCCAAGTTCATCGGCACATGCATAATGTGGCTAACGCAAATCTTTTTCAAAAAGTTTTCATCTAGCAATGCAACCCCTTGAATCTGGTGTAACAGTGTCTTAGAGGCAAACAATCGAACTATACCGTACACCTAGCCAATAACCTAGGTTACATTGGCTTTGCAACTGAAAAAGATATATATTTGATCCAAAAGCCTGAAAAGGAAACTGTACAGAAGATAAGCCTGGTAAGTTTGCATCCAAGTACTGCTCTTAGTAAGAGGTTTCATTTGTCGTTGATTAACTGCATGTTTTGCCGTAAGTTTTACGTGGAAACCTCACCGTTACATAATGTCTGATATATTTTGGAATAAAAATACGATACAACATACACACCTGTAAACAAACCATCCACTAACGAATGATTATGAACCGATAGTGAGAATATACTTTCAGGAATTTCTACATTCTACTACCCGCTTAGAGAATATGTCACTGTATGTTTGGGTAGTCTCACAGTAAGGATTTGCCACATTCAGTGTCAAATTCCTGTCACGTTGATAATTTGTGAATGAGTTGCAAAGGATTCACGCCTCCCGCTAAAGTGTGCAATAATGTTGTGCCTATTCAACTGTCTACCACTGAAGCTTATATTAAGCAGGATAGTAAATATTTTATGCTGGAACGTTGTAGATGATTTTTTTTACCAATTTTCCACTATACCTCCTGTTGACATGAATTAGGACGCTTCGCCTTCTGTCCATATCTCGAATGAGTGTCATATTTATGTTTAGCCGTCAACTCTGTAAGAGATAACCAAGTACCCAAATACAAAAATCGGGAAAATAACGGTTAAACGTCGTGCAAACTGTCATTTTGTTCCTCTTTTACCGTAAGGCTGTACCTGATAAAACGTATTACATTATGGACGAAATTTACCACAGAGCATATAGGTGTGGGAAGATAAACGGAAATATGTTCACTAGAACCATTCCACTAGAGTTGCATAAATTGTCTCCTCAAACTGAGTATGAGTATCCTGTAGGCAGGAACGTGTAGTGCTGCGGTCAGCACTGAGGTGACACTAATAAGTATTACTCATAAGTAGTTTGGCAGGTTTACGATTTTAAACGAGACCCTATTGTGAAAAGTCAGCGTTCCAGCTAGATTCGAAACAGTGACAGAAACACCCTGCCCAAACACGGCATGCTCTCCACCAGGTGAGCTACGAAGCCACACCGGGGGCTCGGAAATTTCCCATTTGGACTCGGTTATCCACTCGTCCCACTGTCTTATACGGAATCCACCCGATGATACATGGGATCGAATGCTCCGGCAGGATTTATTGAGCAGTTCATGTTGGAATCTACCACCGCCACTGAGGCAACACAAACATTCATTATAACTTGGCAATCCAATGAAATTTATTGTCATTTTCCATACAGCGGTTGAGAAAGCCTTTGTCTACTCCTTTTCCGTCGCTTCAGAGACGCCTGAGGCAAGGTAGGGGACCAACGATTGAGTCCCGTTCAACTTCTTTTATTAGCATTCCATTGAACAGTAATAAATTTCGATATGCCAAAAAATCCGCGGGATTGAAAACCTTGCAGCCGCTAGTGGACTGCGTCTAATTTATATTAACACTCTTCTACTTCTAAATCATTGGGAGTACACGACTAATGAGGAGAGGAAACTACCTAAGTAAACCGCAGGTTGATTAAGTATCTACTTTGACAGGTAGAAACGAACAGCGGTTCACAGCTTATCAATTATCCTCATTCCAGCGGGGGAGTTAGTTCGGACAAAGTTGCTCTTTCAGTGCAGTCTTTTTCAAACTTCTGCAGCTATAAGGTTGGCAAACACTAGGTGAATACAATATGCGCGAGACGTGTTATTCTGACTGCCTTTGACGTCAAATGACTCAATGATGGAGGAGAGAAAGTTATTCATTGTTGAGAAGATAGAATGTTTACTTTATATGGGGGAGATAGATCAAGTTTACCCGAAGGAGATGTTATGATTGTGCTTCTCGCAGGGACATTGAACTGCACATTGAGGAAAACAGTTACCGCAACCTAATCCAATATCGTCTTTAAAGTCAATGCATTATAGTATCAAGCCTTAAGGGTCTTTTACTTTTACCTACTTCTCTATTTTTTATCGCATCAGCTGTTAGTTAGATCGATTGTACAACCAGACAACTGTCTGAGATACTCAAAGAAAACCACCCGACTTAATCTGGTAAGAACTTAAGCAGAAGCAACATGGTCTCTGTTTTGGCACACCTAGTAGACACCGGCCATTACAGTGTGATAACTCAGACACATATTGTGCAGACTGCTAAAAGATCGAGAACGGCTGAAGAAACGGTTAATAGTTTACTGGAACCGGAAGTGCACACACAAAGGAAAGTCGCACTTTTTTTGTGATCGACCGGGTGACATCCCAAAACAAACAACCGATGCCTACGCATACTTTAGGCCTCTAACTTCTCTGCATTACTCCGGGTTCCAGCTGAATTCCCCCCTTAATTTGACCTTTATTTATCTTCTCCACAACTGTTAAACGCTCGATTTGCTCCGCATTATATGTCCTCTTACAACCCATTACGGTTCAACTTGAATCCGAACATCAGACATATATGCTACCCATTTAATGGTCAATCTTTCTATATGGTTGTAGAGCCTTGAAAAAGATTGCATCAAAACGGTTTACCCGTTTGAATTCCGTGTTCTCAGATCAAATTATCAGCTAAACAGTAAAGAAAATCAGGGATGTGTAAACAAATCTGTAAGAGAGAAGGCCTGATATAATCAACTTGTATCAGCACAGTTGTGGATGCACAGCTATTGCATAGCATTAGTAAAACTGTGCGGGCTGTTGAAACGGAACAGGTTGCTTTGAACTTTGTTGACGGGTATGTTGCATACAATTCTAGTTAGTTGTTTACTGTACAGCTGTTGTAAGTAAAATTTCACCCGCGATTTTGTAACTATGTTCAAAGTAACATGCGTAGCTGGAATCTTATATATAGTTTACAGAATGCTGGCCTGGTTGCAACCTAGATGAGTGATCAACAATAATATCAACATACACCTCAAAGATGAACTGGTCAGCTTTTCAGCGGACTATCACAGTGAATGATGTATACTTCATGTATATAAGGTGCATGAGACATTTACTAATGAAGCCTTGACGCCCACAGTATACTACTAATGTTGACAGAATAGTTGCCTTAATTATGAGCTGTTGAATCCAATGCCGGATATGACACGTCCAAGTTTGTCGCAGTCCATAGACGGCATAATGAAAGCAAGCAATTGGTTGTCGATCTTCAGTTTTCGAAACGTGATGAAAGTAAAACGAGAAAAAGCAATCAACTATTTTGATTCTGACACCCTTTTGCTAATTCGAATGCGTCGTTACTTATAGAGAGTTGCCAATGTAATCTAAGCCATTAGAGGTTGTGTCTTGAAAGATGTAAATTTCCCTGAAGTCGTCCACCTTTGATGGGTTTAAGTAAGAGAGTCCAGTTTACCTCATGATTAGTTGAGCTCAATCGAAAACGGAAAAAAGTAGTTATTTAGGAGCAGGAACTCGAACAGAGACACAATTTACACAGAAGTCAGAGTGGTGCTGATGTTTGGGGCGAAAGTCGGACGTTTCGATGCTATGCCCAGTTGATCGCAGATTCACTTGGAACAACCAGTAACTACACTTCAACAGCTTCGTGCCGAACCTTACAAACAAGCCTAATTAAAACGTTGTTCAACAAGAACTAAAGATCAGCACTCAGGACACGATCCAGAGTGAACTACAGCTAAATGAACAAGTTCCCTTGGACACTGGGTATCCGTAATCACTGATCTTCAAGTTTTTCGAAGAAAAACTACACGATCAAACACTGACGGTAGTGCCAAAGTTGAAAACCGTTCTTCTACTGCCATTTAAAAGAGATGACATAAATACGTCGCTACAACGTTGGCCAACAGTTGCCGTACTAGGCATGTGCAATGCCGCAGAGGTTGTATTGACCTATACCAAAAAAGCGATCTCACTTCCACCACTAAAACTCTAGTTGCTTCCGTTCTCCAGATTTCATATCACATGCTCACCTTTATGTAGTTACCAGTTGGACTACATTGGCACGACTTAACGGAACTTGAAGTTTCGGATCTCGGGACACATCCCAGTGTGGGTGAAGAAGCCTTTGGCGCGGGTGCAAGCTGACACTCATGTGAGCACACAGCAACCACCATGAAAACCACCGACATCAGTGGTTGCTCGTTACCTCCCAAAAGGTGGATCTCAGGCAGGTATTCACAATTGTTCACGCAACTGATAAACCGCAGTTGTTAGAATATGTGGAAGCGGTTGCTCTTAGGCTTTATTGTTCCTCTCTATATGTGTAGAAAAAATCACTTGTTAACCGAGCATTGCCATGGTAACAACGCCATTGACTGATAAGTGAATGGCTGCGCTGTATGCTTTCTTTATATATTTAGTTTCACATTCGACCCCTGTTTCCCACTTCATATTTTCCTGTTCTGCGGTAGGCTACTGGAAATATGCAGAGACATTTTCCAGGCTACAAATTACACGCTTTGTTGTTTCAAACAGTCCTGTTAATCTGATTATCCGTAATGCAGTGATTTATCTAAAAGGGAACGAGCAAAACGATATTTGGTTGAAACACATAGGAAGTTTTATTCGCAAACAATGCATGTTTTACATAAACAGTGAAAAGTGATTTATGTGACATAGAAGGAATCACACTGGGCTATATGGTATTGGTGTCAATTTCAAGGTGTGAACGAACTGTGTTTGAATTGGTAAATCAGTTTGACTTATTTGGATTGTTTACGCCTCCACTATAGAACCGGTTGACCCGTTGGTATTTCGCGACATGATGACCGAGATGTAGTAATCAGTGCGATGCATTCTCTCTCTGTATGTGTCAGCCACACACAACTAGATGAACATAAAAGGGTGAACTAATGTTTCTTGTTAGTCAGGAGTTAATTTAAGCCGGGTTTTTCGGTTCACTGTTGAGTAGCGTGTTTTGTGTACGTTCACCCATGAAAAATATCACTTCAATAGAAAAATAATGTGGCAATTATGTTGGGAATATTTTCCACAGTAAACACTTTTGTCCGTTTGTTACGTAAATTTTGTGAATATCACTTGTAGCGTAGTAGATGCTATTGATTCGTCATTTTTGCTAACAGATTATTAGCTTAGATGTTGCATATCCCTGAAGACTTACGATACCTTTTTTAGGAAATATATCCATTGAAGTGCAATTGTGTGCATTCGCTTGCTGTTGTGTGTTTCTACCGTATTTGTCGGCTGGACACAAAGGCCTAACTGACATACGTCCTGTTCTTATTCCTCCAGGTTTACATGGGATATGTGGTCAGTGGTGCAGCGTCAGGCACTTGTGGTGATGGTTAAGCTGGTGCGTCCTCTGGTTTCAGCCATTTTGACAGACTAACCAGAATCGGATGGCAACAACCTTGCTTCTACCGACAAATTTCCCAGAACGGACAGTATAAGACGGAATATCCCGCTGGTTGACTGAGTCTGTTTCCATTGTAAATTCTATACAAATTCTCTTGATTTCATTAACAAAGCAACATAAAACTACATTTGAGACTAATCGGCACAGAGTTGTGGATGTCTACGTATTGATTCCTCGAAGTGCTGTCCTTGTATGCAGGTCGCTGTGATGATGCATCCGATCCTTCCCTACTGCTAAGTCCCAAAAGCTCTTACTGATAATTATCCCGTAACGAGAAAAACTACTTAGTGTGTAACATCACTTTGATTATCATTAATGTTCTGCAAATATTCTTATTGTGTGCTACACTCCAATGTTGACTGTAGATCTATTCATCCGTTACTAATTAAATGCTGGAGAACGTACTGTTCTTTATTTATTAGGATGTCACAACAAAATATTGGTCGAGTGACAAATTGTTGATTGCATATTCTACCTCAGCAAACGGTACACATGATCGATCATCGAATTGAAACAGGGCCATGTTCAATCCCTTAGTCACGTCTCCAATTCTCTTACAATCATTATATCATGATATGCATCAAAAGCGACCGTATGTTGATCAACGGCGGCTGTTCAAACTTGACCGCCAAATTGTCCATAGTCCACTTTGCATCAGTTATCAAGTGAGTCTCACAGCTCAGCTCCAGTTCGATTTCACTTTACACAACTGTAAATAGAAACACACACGTTTAGCACAGACTCACTTGAACAATGGGACACAGATACAGTTCAATACTTTTTGATTCTTGTTCATGAAACTCCACGTATGATCTCAAACTGCAAGATTCGAGTTAGAGGCCCAGCGGAAGAAAATTGTACGCAAATTAAATAAAACTTCAGATAGGCCAATTTTTTCATCATTGAAACCAAAGAATTTATGGCTATAAAGTTTCAGGTTACAATGTAGTAGTCTACGTTATCCTGTTAGAGTTCCGCTAAAAATATATGTACCAGAACCATGTTCATGTCTTGTACTTCTACATGAGTATAAAGTGAAATGGATTGAACCTGCGGTTGAAAGTGGGAAGTTTTAAGACAGAAAAACGAAAGTATGCTGGTTGGCCAGTGGAGAGCTACAACAATTCAGGATGTGTTCATTGTTAGGAAGGTCACAAACACTG
The DNA here is from genome assembly GCA_014338405.1 of Paragonimus skrjabini miyazakii. Taxonomy (NCBI): domain Eukaryota; kingdom Metazoa; phylum Platyhelminthes; class Trematoda; order Plagiorchiida; family Troglotrematidae; genus Paragonimus; species Paragonimus skrjabini miyazakii. The sequence goes on from JTDE01000787.1 coordinate 53,772, forward strand.
TTCTACAGGCGAGACAACAAATGTCAAAATGTACAAAATAAATTAATCGCTGTATTCAACTCTGAATATTTACAGAAGTATAAAATCGCTATATGTGTTTCAGTTAACCTGGAGTGTTAATAATTAGAAGTGATGTTCCTTTGCTGTAAATGAACCATAGATTGGATTCGTGGATCATCTAACGCAGTATATTCGTGTACTATCAGCTTCACTGTTGCCGGTATCATTTGCTGGGGCTATGTGTTCAGTAACTATTTGGCATATGAATGACCGACAAATAGCCCGCCAGTCTACGGCGTTAATCCACCGGCTGATCAGCTGTCTAGGAAAGGTTACCGCTCTGAAACATTGCGACTGTTGAGGTCTTTCATTTCGAGGAATTAACTTAGATTAACCAATGGATGACGACGTTCCAGCGAACAAACGCAGGAGTACGTACGAACCGAAGTAACTTGGATAGCATTTCATCACCTGGATCGTGGCGCTCTTGAGGACAGGTGAATTAATGTTAGTGGGGCATAAAACTGTAAAACGAACGCACTTGAATGAAACCAAGTGACATTTTATATAAAAATCTCTGCATCCTTTTCCAGACACAAGCAAGCCACTATTCACGTCAAAAGTGTGTTGACTTGACAAAACTCTTTCCAGCAAGCAGCCTGGGTCGGTCCTGGCCGCAGTCTTCGTAATAAGTATTTCCACCTCGTACTTATCAAGGCTATCAAGGCTACATACCTCAGTGAAACGTCGTCGACTGACCGGTAGATATAATTTCAAACAATCAGAGGTGAGAGTGTAATGCCACTGTGACGAATACCCATGAAATACAACTGGTCTCATTTGTGTCGTTAGCAGTTGAGAAGTCCCATGTGAACTCTTCTCTGCGACTCTTCAGATCAGGCAGGTCGACACACAACACTGATGAGTACCATTATAAAATGTAATGTGTGCACTCTTCTGAACAGAATATTTACTGAGAAGGAATAAACGGTGAGTTTTTATCTGCTCATCTTAATTTGTTCAGAATACCTTAAGTTATCTACGTCAACCGTATACAACAAGATAGGTATAAAGACTTAAAATGAAAGATACATGTCCCCTCAACAGTTTGCCACAATAACCAAGCATTCAGACACTACGTTCCCTGATATGGAATTTGTTGATAATTCGGTTTGTCCCATGCGGCATACAATTTACAGAAGGCGCACGTGTGCGAAATCCTGCGATTTGTACATGATCGTAGATCATACATGGTGCATCCAACTTGATAGGCAGCTCTATACACAACCTGTTCGATGACAGTATTTGTCGTCAGTTTGCTTAAGACATAAACAAAACAAAACGACGAAATTAGAGTGTACGCTTAGTTCAGAGATTGGTTTATACTACATGCGCGGTTGGTCAATCGATTATTAGTGGGTGCACGGCAAGTTTTAGATCGGCCATATGTATAAAACGTCAACACCGGACCGACTATGCACAGAGGGTGAACTGAAAATGTTCGGTATAAGAAAATCCTCTCTAGTGCTGACCCTCATAGTGTTTATAAAACATTTATTACCGATCGAGTCTACCACTCACTGCCCAACGGGATGTTCTTGTATTGGACAAACTATCACATGTACCAGGGCCGGATTGCGAACGGTTCCGAAAATGCCACATTTTGTTCCCGGAGTTAACGGTGGTGCACTGCAATTTCTTATGTTCGGTCAGAATCCAATGATTCGGTTGGAGAGAGCCTCATTTGAAAACCAAATGAACCTAATTCGCATAGAATTGTCCTTCAATCAGTTGGTTTGGATCTCAAAAGATGCATTCATTGGACTTCCGAGTTTACGCAGTTTATCCATGCGTGGAAATCGAATAGCCTACCTGCCTCATGAGGTGTTCACACCAGTGTACATGCTAGAAGATTTGGATCTGTCGAGAAATCAGATCAAAAGTATTCCATTCTCTTTGGAAGGGTTGATATACTTAAAGCGTCTTTCGCTGTTTGGCAATCCGATATATTGCCCCTGTGAGCTGGTGGATTTTACACTGTCGCTGGTACAACTGGAACCCGTTAGAGCACGCGTCACTTGCCAAGGACCACCAGAGGTTGCACAAATACAGTTAACGGATTTAGGAAAACGGATGATGACAGTAGTTTCCAATACACGACTGCTTGGCTACCAAGCCCTGAACGAATCACAAAAGGATGAGTTTATTCGTACTCAACCTTTTGTTCCACGTCCAAGACAATTACGACATGCCTGGCCATGGCCTCATTGTCCTGTACGAGACTTTGGTGGATTCGAACCAAGATCCTTAGACACACAATCGGAAGAAGATTCAGAGCTAGAATCGGTGAAAGATGACAGGCTTCTGTATCAGGATCGACCGATTGAGTTACCACGATGGAGGAATATGCCAAAAAGTGTTGAAGTTGTAGCTGGCGATGTGACACGATTTTTGTGTGGAGCTGATGGGCACAAAAACTTGCAAATCAGTTGGATTTTGCCTGAGAATGCTACAACGCATATTCGACTGCATCGCAGAAGACAGGTCAGTGGGTGGTTGGATACAGTTTACCACACATACAGTAGTTCACACAATTTTACTTCTTCGCCTACGCTAAACTAGTCCGGAACTGCCTGAATTTATAAAACTGTTGCCATATTGTATGATTAATCTCTAGTGTAATGAAATCTCAAAAGCATTCTTCGAAAAGTCTATCGTATACGTTGGGGTTAGAAAAGACTTGTTTGCAGTAATATTTGATTATTTTTTCATAAACTAATGTACATTTATCGAGCAAGTTTTATAGTGAACGTCATCCACTTAAAAGTAATCACGCCACAGTTCAAACTGAACCACTAACAATTTGTGGAGAAAACCTTTTCTAGTACAACTTACATATTAAAGCACTCATTTCTAATCTAGTTTGTAGTAGCCGGTAACAAGCACGTAAAATTATAGTAAACAAGTTTTGTCGAAATCACCCTAACAATTGTAGGAACTACCGTAATCCGATTGACGCAACAAACGATCGCCAAATTTAGACGTTATTGGGGGGTATTTCTGCGTAACGACTTATGACGTGGAAATTATTTACTGCCGGATCGAACATTCGCCGCTTACTGTGAGCTACCTGTTTAAACAAAGTGCCGCGGAGGTGCATATGTGATTAACTGTGCAAAGCAGACATTTCTCATTCGGGTTGACAGAATTTGTTCTTTTGCCTTTTGAGGATTCCTGGGAAGAAGCAAGTGGTATACGAAGTAACAACTGGTCAGTATGAAAAAGTACTTCATAACCTATCCCGTATGAAGTAAATCTTTCAAATATAATGAACGTCCACACACTGGTGTGTTAGAAAGTCTGTACGTGACAAAAGTACTGTCAGTGAACCTGTAGTCCACATCGAGCAGCTTAGTCTTGATTCCAATATGAACAAGAAGAATTTCTTCTATACCCCTCGGAGATTTTTATTTTGCCTACTCTTGTATCCGGATTGAGGACTAAGTTATTTGCAAAGAAGTTAATCGAGTGAAGTCTTACAAAACGAACGGATCTAAAGGTGTATCATCAGTATGTGATACGCACAGTTTCATGTCAAACTGCAGATGACACTCACTCAGTGTTCCGCACAATTCGGACGTGTTGACTGTTGGAAGTTGGTATGGATCACATCGGACCCTGATACAACAGTCAAATTTTGACCGATTTCCTGCACAGATCCATCTACAGATTGTGCTGATAACCATGTGGAGTGAAATATCTTGCTTTAATTTATTAGCAGTTTTTGCATGAAACATTTCAGAAGAGAGTAGTTGTAGAAGTTTGGGGCGAAGGCCGTTATCTATCATGCTGTATGTAAGGTCTTTTACAATTAGATAGATAAGGCAACTCGGCATAAACAACTGAAGTTTATTTGTGATAATAGGGGTGGCTGTCTAGCACATTGTATTTTTCTCTAAGGGTAAGTCAAATAAATTTTTATGACAGGACAAATACAATAAACTCCAGAGAATATGTAGCTAAATACGAACAGAAACTAATATAAATGCAATATATGACATGCCACAACCGAATGTAAAGTAAATCCTGACTTTTAAACATACGTAGATGAGGTCAACCACTCACTAATCTTTGTCACTCCATCATTTGGCATACATTATACCCGTATCACACAAAGTTTCAGATTAGTCACACTAGGAAGATATGTCATGTTAGTTACTCGCAGCATCTTAGCCGATTTGTCTAGTAAATCAGTAGACGAGATAAAGGGTACATTGACGCTTTCATTTTGCCCAAGAAAACTGACGGTTTGCCTATTTATGTTATAACTAATATCGATAGGTTCGAAATGATGTTCTAGCTCTATACCTGCGGTAAATGATTACTGAACAGTATACAAGAAACATAATACTTTACTCCAATCAACGTCCGTATGTCTTATAACTGTATTGACGAACGGTTATTTTCCTTCATTGTTGAAGCGTCAGTTACACAAGTTAATCGTAGTTTTCATTCGCTTACTTTCAGTTTTTGGAGATCTACGAAACGCACGATTACCATCAAGGTCTGTATACCTGTGTCATCTCCAGCAAGAACGGACAGCACATGTCTGCGGACGCTACGTTACGACTAGTACCAGCAGTAAAACCGCGGATTACTGATGCTCCTCCCGCGGACAACAATATGGTTAGAGAAGGAATGGATCTGGAGCTGCGTTGTTCCAGCTATGGTCGTCCTCGACCTCGAATATCTTGGTTGTGGCAGGAAGAGACATTACCATTACAACTGGTTACTGGAGGTCGGTATATTGTTCGTTCCGTGGCCTCTGGCGTTGAAAACCCCATGTTGGACGGATCTTCTATTTACTCTCTTGATAAGTATGCTATTGCTGATGTAGAAGCATCCGAAACACACAGCTTTCTGATTATTCGAAATGTAACCAAGAGGGATGCTCACGGAAGATACATATGCTACGCGTCAAACCAGGTGGGATCAGCCCGCGTTTCGACCATTATTCAGGTGGTTACAGCAGATGATGTATTCCAACCACACAAAGAAAACTCTCCTGGGGGCGGTCGGGATCAGAACGGGCGAATGATCAAAGAAACTGAAGAAGGTAAAAAGTTAACTGGAGACGATCTAGTCCGTCACGTGATCGAAATGGCACGTGTACGCATTGAGGCTGCGATCAAAAAAACAGCCGACCGTTTGAGAGACCCAAACCGTCGGCGTTCTTCTGCTGACGTGGCTTCTCTATTTCGGCAGCCTAGCCGAGCTGCCCTTGAATTAGCCAAAGCTGCTGAGGTATATGAAGCGGCAATCGACGAAGTGACTAGCATTCTCAGACAACGCAACCATCAGAACCTCGAACTCAACATGACTGAGATTGTAACAGATTACACAGGGAGAGATGAGAAGTACCCGCATTCTAGAGATGCTTTGGGTGTTCAACTAAGTGCAGATCAGCTAGCCATCATTTCACAACTTTCTGGTTGTCAGGAATCAAGTAGCTTTGATCCATGTTCACAACAATTATGCTTCCATCTTCGTTATCGATCTATCGATGGAGCATGCAATAATTTTAACCATCCTCGTTGGGGTGCAGCTTTGGCTCCTTTTAAACGTCTACTCCTACCGCAGTATGAAAATGGAATAAACACGCCAATCGGATGGACTCCAACACGTCTTTATTTTGGCTATCCAAAACCTTCGGCTCGTCTGGTGTCACGTGAGCTGCTGGGTAATGCCACTTTGCTAGCAAGACATACAGCACGGTGAGTTTGTTTGTTAGGTCTTATGCACCAGATTAGTTAAAACTGAGGTTAATATGCGGGCAATAAAAATTATTATTGATGGATTGATATACTCGTTTCATTAGCGACAAAGAATTTAGTACATCAGACTGATAAACACTTGACTTCACTTTTTTCCGTAACTTCAGTAAATCTACTTAAAATAATGGCTCGGGCTTTTGTCAAATCTTTGGAGTTCATGCTTCATGCTACAACTAAGCCTGATTGAAATTAGTTAGCGGTGGTTACTTATTTCTACCCTTCAGTTTTCGTTGGTTAATTCTACGTTGGAAAGATTGGCCTGACAAAATTGCAGTACTCTCATAAGGTTACTGTTTTGTGGTTGTCTACCGATTATCTCAAAGCTTAAAAGATTTTGAAAACACACGGACAAATGTTTCGTTATTCTTGTAAACAGCATTGAACACTTTTATAGGCAGCTAGTCGGCTTGAACCTTGGATCATCGTTTTAGCTTTAGTGCTAGAACTAAACATTTTGGCAACAGCAAAACTCGATGGGAACTTAGCGTATAACATCGAGTCGCTTAACTGTTCTCCATGTATGACTGTAGGCAAAATTCTGGGCGTTTTGAACGGCTTTTTTCTTCAACTAATTTACCATTTCTGAAGAAATGCTGACATACACCGCAAATTTCGGGAGGTTAAAGACAGTGTAGGGGATACTTCGTGTATTGACGACATGCTCTGTGTAGCTGGTATAACGAGATAACAGACGGTTCTTTAACTTACAATGCTATATTATCAAAATGCATGTAGCCTTAATCTACGACTATTTGCTGTTGAAGAAAGCTGCGGGTAGAGAAGGTACATATCCCTAAGCTAATTCATACTTGGCGCGAAGTAGACATCACAGGCACTCACAGCTTGCTGAAGGTTTACGTGTGCATTGAGTGAACGAGGCAGTTATCTTTCATTCTTTGTTTACTTCTCGATGCTGGACGATGTTATGACTATGCCAAAAGGGGATCTTTCAATCTACCATTATGTTATTCTTCTCGAAACAGTTCGGTGGAGCACTGTTTTCCTACCACCAGAAGCTGAAATCTGGTGGTCCGCTGAACTATGGAAAGCAGACTGGTGAGCCATATTTTCATCGGATGGGGTTAAGTGAAAGTACAGCCTTAGAAGTCCGAGTGTGATCCAATCAAGGATGAACCAGCTTGAAACAAAAAGTGACAGTTCATAAATTAGCTGTTACCTAGTCAACTGGACTTAGTGTTCTGTGCTTTTTTGGTCGCGCTACCATCGGCTTTAGTCAAGAAGGCGTATCAAAAAAACGTTTACAACTTTCGTTGTCAGTTCACAACGGCTGATCTTTCCGAGGGGATAGTGCCCTCCTCTGCCTGAAACTTTTACAAAATGTACGACAACTTTGTAACGAGATTGCCGTCTTTTTCAGGATGACCTGGTTGTAGTGTTTAGTGGTAGTTGACTGCATGGAATATGGTAAGCAACCAGACGAGGTAGTAAGATAAGCACAAGGGTTGTGGGAAAATACGCCATCCAAAGGATGAAATTGATTCATTGGCGATAAACTAGGCGATTGATAACAAGAAGCGACTGCAGTCGTGTAAGAAGGCAGCAATTCAAAAGTGAACATTTTTGTTTTAAAGCTGGCTACGCGATGCTAACTGATTTGGACTAGTCTTTTTCCAAGAATGCAGGTTTGGATGTTTTGCGCCTTTTAGCATAAGTGAACGCACTCGTGGAGTCATGGTCCCAAAAAAAGGGTTTAACAGACTGCCAATCAAACATTAATTAATTTGCAACCCTCCCACGTAACATATAGCAAAATATTGGGCAATGAAGCAAAATGGCAAAAGCTTCCTGTGACTTGTATCTAACAATACACAAACAATCTTCATTATTGGAAACGTCAATCATAGTTAGATAAAATTACGTGCGTAAAAATATTAGTTATGATTTTTATGCCATCGCTATGGAAACTGAATGGATCGTTTTTCTAGCAGACCACGTTTGGGTGTTTTGAAATGTTGTGTGACTAAACTGTATTCAATGCACCCCAATGTACATAGGATGATCACTAAACTATCACTATTTGTGTATTACTGCAGTTTTATCTGCCTTACCCAAAAGGAAGTGTGCTTAACCGGAGTCCTTTGATCATGCACACCATTAAAAGATTTTATTCAACCAAGATGTACAAGCTGAAAAAATTAAGATAAGCGAGCCTGGACGAGAAGTATGTGAACAGTTTCTACTTAAATTGTACATGGTTCGCCATCATCTGGCTCAATACATAAGGTAAAATATTTTTATATATGATGACAAAACCAGAAACTGTGGGCTATTTGCGTCCTTCGAGAAACCGATATCTTTTATAGCGTTTGTGGAAGTCACGTTTAAGTTATCTGTCACAACCATGACAAGTGGTCGTAAACTGTGCCCGGCGGTGTACGTATCCAGATATCATGCCACTTTGCTGAGTTGTGCTTACTTGTGTTGACTCATGTCACTTGGATGCATTGGTTGTTACTTTGAATAACTGCAATGCACATTTTCTTTTCTGCTTCTATACTCTGAAAAATATAACAGTCGTACTTTTTGTCTGCAATTGTATACGTTAAACAAACTGTCCGCTAAATCGACCGTCAATATGATGTAACTTTGTGCTAAAGAATGAATGCTTTTATTCATATACTAGGTTGGCGGTCAATGTCCGGTTTTGTTCTTCATCAAGCCAAGAAGTCTAGTTCCCCTTTAGTGATAATGTGAAGTCAACTCTAACTAGTGAAGAGCAACAGTTGTGTGTTAATTTCTGGGCGTGACCACATTGCGGGAAAAAACGAAGCAGTTAAGAGTTCCGGTGGTAGGTTCCATGGATTATTTCTGAGTGATTTGGTTTGAATTAAACTTCAGAATCGTCACTGCATAATTGACGAAGTACTACAAATTGTTTGACAACAATGCTCCTGAGGCATGGCCTATATAGGATGGCTGTCATTTGCGTATCGTTTGTGTGTGGCCCTCCAACTATTAAAGTTAATCAACAAGATACTAATTGATTAGACAGTTCAACTTGCAGTGTATATTTTTTAGTATTTTTCATGTACTCTTTAACTTACCGGTTTTTATATCGTTGGCCTAAAGTCACCAGTGGTGACCAGGTGGCATTCAACAATTTCAGGATAGTTTATTAGATTTATGAGTTTAGATTGAACCCATATGGAATCTAGCAGACGATCCAGGGGATCGACTGCCCCGGAAGGATTTCTTGAACAGTTCAAACTGCAGTCCACCAACGCCACTGTTCAGCATATAAACTGTAATACCAATATGTGAAATTTCCGAGCTCTTAGTTTGGCTTCATAGTTCAGCTGGTGGAGGGCTACCCGTGTTTGGGCAGGGTGTTTCTGTCATTGTTTCGAATCCAGCCGAAGCCCTGGCTTTCCACACTTGGGTCTCATTTATAAGTTCAGAATCAATGATTCAAACAGTATAGGAATTAATAGGGACGCTTATGGAATTTCACTGTTTAGAAGAAACCTATCTGATTTGTATACGTTTTTCCGGTAGATGAACTTGCCGCACAACCCACAATCTTAACCGACTATGGAGCGCTTCATTGAGATTTCACTTTCTTAGCTTTCAAGAAGAGTGGAGTTCAGCTGCTTGAAAGGCTTGAAAAACAATACATCAGTGTACAACTCGTATCAAATGATATAACGGGTGGAGTTGGTTTCATTAACTCGGAGTATAAAAGTTTAGGGAAAACAGTGAAATAAACTTACAAAATTTATGTTGTTTAAAGTGACGATTGCAATATTTTGTGCATAAACAAAAATCCTTCATACTTTCTTCACATGAATTTGATCATATCCAAATAAAGGAACCTTCGAAGTGAAACACTGTGAACAAGCTCGCTTTAAATTTATTCATTTTGAGGAACTATCCTAGGATTGAGCGTGTAACTGAATAGTTCTGAAGACCGTGGTTCTCTACATTTCGTAATATCTCGTAACGCCTGTCCCCATGACGGTAGTAGGTGGTAGTAGGTAGCATGAATCACATGTTTGCCTTAAAATGTACAGTGAAACTGTTAATACTATCTCGTTCTACAGTCTGTTAACCAACCCTACGGGATTATTTTAGTTCAGCCAATTTGAAAGGCTTTTCGTTTTGTCCAAAAAAGTACAGTTCCACTCTACAAAATCAATTTGTCTTGTGGTTAACCTAGGGGCGACATACCGAAGGCTACCATAGTTGCCATATTTAAATTTACAGTGGATCTGGTTTGAGATATTTGAACAGATAACAAAATCCTCATATTCTGTCAAAGGAATATCATCAGTGGCATTACGCTGTACTGCTTCCGATCATGTACTCAGCGGAATGCATGATATCGTTCTCGATAAACCAAACGTGTTTATTGATCTCCTGAGAGCATTATCCAGGTTATAAAACAACTCTAAAGCAACTGACACCAACTGAATCAGGGTTTCTGAACGTTCTTTATGTAGCTATGGAAGTATATTCTTAGTGAAAATTGGTCTCATTGGTAAAGCAGAACTTACCACTGTTCTACGAAATAAACAGACCGTTTACAAGATTCCAACTAATTATCCCAATATTCAGAATGTATTGGAACCACAGATCCGTCGTTCTTTAATAACGCCCCTGATAGTATAAGCATGTGCTTACTAAAACTTCTAAGGTTTACTGATGAAAAATACGTTGACAGCCAGTATTTTATTACATTAATTCCACATAAATTTGCAGTGCTTGGAGTAGTCACCGTGTTTAAAGTTCTTTTTATTGCATCCACAAAATTTGGAAGTTTCAATCACAGTCTGGCTTTTGACATAGAATTGGTCCCGAGTTCGAACAGCAATTATCACTTTCGACAAGAACAAGTTGGAAGTGATCCCGACAACCCGCCTGGGTGAACTCACAAAGATGACTTTAGATTGTAGTCAACATACCAATACTTCCAGATGTTTAGCTAATTGGAGGCAGATAAAGCACCTTAATTAGTTAAAAGTTCACAACTAAAATGACTGTTGTGCATACAGTGCAGAAAGTGGTTGACAAACTATATCGACTGATAATAATAACGTATTTGTCTGCTTGTAAACAAAGTTTTTCAACCACTTAGACATGGGGTTTACAAAGTCTGGTGGGAGTAAATTGAGTGGCGTCGGTTTAATTTGCCACCTGACGTAACTCACTTACTTCTCATGGTTAGGAAAAATGACACGACGGCTTACTGCGTACAACATAATTCTTTTCAATAAACCACTCTGTGGAGTCCGAGAAGAGTTGGCAGTCCGTTCGGATATAGGATTTTTCGGGAGTCTGTATATGTTCTACTTTTGTTTCCAAAAATAAAATATATCTCTGGAGCATAGGTGACCAATTAAAAATGACCATTTTTTTCACAAACAAGGTCGCTGAACTGCTCATACCCAGGGCAAAATAATCATAATGTTACTCGTATAGTTGAAATAAGTTGATGGATACTTGAGGTGGAAAATTAAATTCTCTACGAGAATACGTAGAAGTACATAGTGCAATATTTGACGTCAGTGTTTTTATGAAATAACTACCGTCTGACCCAATGTAATGTGGAAATGTAAAACTCTGGATTGACCACTCAAAATGCTAATGAAATGTAGAATTTCTATTCCTTTCAAGGATAAACTATACTTTTCTTTGTACGCCAAGTTGCATTGATTCTAGAGGTCTAATATTTTTTCTGTGCTGTGCTCATCAATCAGCACCAAACTTCTCTACCCTGTTTGAATTAGTTAGTTCGTGCTTTGTAAACCTGTCTTGTGATAATCTACTATAGATTCTCCTGGATAACTTGGTAATGGCTACGTGTAATGCAATGCGGCCATTGTGCACTGTTTCAGGAAATTCACGTGGTGAATTGCGAGAATTTATGAATCAGGAAAAACTTCTTGTTGGACTATAGAAGTCCCACGGTATATTAAAACTTTGATAGGCATTACATGCGTATTAGCTGCGATAATGCAACTCAGCTATTCCTGTAATCAGAACTTACTCACAAAAATAGGAACAGGTCAGTGCCACGTGTGTTGCTTTCGTTGACTGTGTCTGTGGAATGTCAAACCAGCTAAATCTGCGAAACTTTCGCCCTTTTTCGTTGAAGTTCACATCACATCAAGCAAAAAGTGGTTAGGTATTCAGACAAGATAGTTCAGCTTTGCCTATTGGGAGATCAATGGCGGTGACAAAGATATACACTACTGACGAGTTCTAATGAGAGAGAAACTCCAATCTAGTGCCCCTTGTCGAAAGAGGCCGATTGGGAAGTCTATAGGATTGCGACAGCTGCGATCAACTTTGGGTAATATTCAATCTATATGAAAAACCAAACTCCCCTACTACTAGTTAGTAGTCAAAATACCGCTCAACAAGTTAGTGACTTCTCTGATTTCAAACTGGGGAGAAGCCTTAGTCGAGAGGTCATTGACTGGGGTTAGCAGGACAGTTGCTGTGTATTTACCCGAGGCGACCGAGCAATCAAAGCATTACTCACAAACGAATTTGGCTGAGATTTCGCATATGTTGATTCAGTGTGACTTAAATTTGAGGACTTTCTCCTTTTGCCACTGTAGGTTGCATCACTCAGACATGGTGGTCTGCACATTTCACTTGGTCAATAAAGACAGTTAAATAAACTTGCAGTAAAATATGTGGAACCTAGTTTTGTGGTAGCTGTTATCTTCCTACCGAAAATTGATGCTTTAGTTCCTAATTACCCAGAACAATACTTATCTACCTACTTGATAAGTAACGGATGGGTAGTTTTTCATTCTCTTCTGATAAAGTCCTCTATCTACTAACTCACCTTGCTATCTACTAAGACCTGAGTTGCAAAGACTGGCAAATGACAACCGTTGTAAGCTAGTAAAATCGCCTTACAGCATCAGACGTGACATGTATCTTCTCTCCTCATGATAGCAGCATTCAACGTTGCGTGGTTAGACTGACTTGAGTAAAGTGCTGATCACTGGCATTAGATATCATTCACTTTGTGAACCGTGTTCATCAGGCTCATTTAAAAAAGCATGCACCATTGCACATTACCTGACCGTTATTCATTAAGTTCCAGGAGGCAGTAATAAAATTTTGCATTTTCCGATTGCTGAGGTTTTACCGATCATCAAACAACCAGAAACATGAAATCAAACGTAAATTTTAGTGGTTCCACTTAGCTTTGTAGAACACGAACATGTGTGGCTGGAGTTTTCTTTGCTTTCCATAGAAAATATAAGTAATATGCAAGACCAGTTCACATTCTAAGTTATACTTTTTATTGAAAAAGTGAGTTTCAGGCGCATAGTCATTTCGAATGTTGTTGCATTTGTTTCTCGTCACTTATAGTTCATTCCATGCCCGTTCATTTGCACTTAAATCCATTAAAGAGCAAAATCGCCCTCATTTTATTCTCAAGCAAATGTATAAGCACTTACTGTTTGCGCATTATCCGGAAGGGATTTGATCGCACCAGCACCATTAATCGCATTACACCTTCCGTCAAATTAAACGTTTCGATAAATATAACACATTTGAAGTTTTGCTAAATTACTTAGCCAGAAGAGTTTCACATGTGTTTCACTTCTCCATATCAGATAAAGAACTGGCGTATCTAAACAAACATACTGGATCTTACCGATTCATCTTACAAAAATAGCGTCAGAATTGCTGTTTCCTCATCTTCCGGCCTCAATAAATGTACGAGTTATAAGTACTCTGAAGGCGGCAAGAATGAATGTAATGACTTTATGACAAAGCCTGACAAAGAAAGTTCAGCGACTGTATTTTCACTCATTATCACAGACCCTCCAACACGTATTCTGGATGACCCACCACCAAATCAGATCTGAAGAATAGCCTGCTAAAACAGCTATTTTCCCAACTTCTGATGATGAGAGTGGTAGTATAATATTGGCCATCGACCGCAAAATCTGAACAGCTTGCTGTCCTACACGCGATAATACACTGTGACGAAGTCCACCTATGTATTGCATTAGCAATCGGAATTGTAGGGTAACGTCTTCTCTAGATTAAGCGTGACGTTTGCCAGTTATTATACTCGCCCTTCTTTCTCTTTACCTGAGATTTACAAACAAAACGTGTATGCTTGCGGGCGGTCAGTCTGTTCTGTCATGTTCACACGGTTGAACAGTAGATCCCTATTAAAAAACCCTAGTGGAATTAACTTCCGTTTGCACAATATTACGTCATGTGTTAGTCCATTTCTCCAGAGTTAATAAGCTTTCTTCCTTGTTCAATTGGATGACGCTCGACGACGGAAAAATCAGTACGTTATGCACTTGGTGAATGAACAGCAGATTTCATTTCAGATTATTACAGTGTACAGTGGGTTCTGGTCAATTCACTATCGGACATAGTTTGTTAATTAAGTGTCCTTCCGTAAAGTAACTGAGTGGACTACCGCATAAACTGTTTTCAGTACGATGGTCACTTAGCCGATAATTCACCACTTTGAAAATATACACTGTCATTTAACTGTTCGCGTTTCACCTCCTGAGATCGCCTGTGGCACGTTCGAGATATTGATTTTTTGCCTAATGGATGAAGTCAATTGTCAGTTTTATGTGGTTAGGCGTATTACATTTGTATAAGTTAATTTCATCATCCTGCACGCTGGCTCGAAGGGAAGCAGTGAGTATATCCGTCGTTTTGGGTGGCTTTGATCCCATAACACAAAATCTGTCTTGAGTAAGTGGCTTTTACCAAATCACCATGAAAATGTTACAAAGTCAACTTCCAAGCTGAAGGACATCGAGAGGGTTATGTGAACACTCACTGTGAACATTCAACGCAAAGTGTCGAGTGAAAAACCGTGGATAATATAACGAAAATGACAAACCCCTGACAATACTGTTTCCCGTATAGGTATCAAACATTACTGTATTCCCTTCTATAGTACAGTTAGAATACCAGTGGATTGTTATTAGTTTGCAACTTCGTGAAGTCCGCTAAAATCCGGCATTAATTCCACCAATGAATTTATCGACTTCCATTGTCATCCTTTCCCTACTTTCCGGCATTCACTTGTGTCCATTGATAGTATTGCTCGGGCTACTGTCAATTCTGACAGTAGTCCACAAAGTGAAATAAAAATGAATAAGTATAAATCTACAAAGACAGAAAACCTAGTCTCAAAACAATGGTGATATATAAAACAGAACATATAAAAACGTTACCGTTATAACCTCATCACTGACTTCCATATACTTTCACAACTAGAGGTATTTCTGATTGATACAACTTCCCAACCTGGCTGATGAAATTTAAGAAAGTTGTTGAATTAGGTGTTCAGAAATCGCATCATACATCATGGGTTGAACTAATGTCACGAGTTAGGATTATAACTTCACATGAATCCAGTACCTATCTGAGTAAGTAGTTTTCTAATCACGAGTGATCAGCTGGTCTGTAACTGGATAATTATCTGTAGTAGAAGATGCTTGACCACTGTAGGTAGCCCCGTCAACAATAACCTCTACAAAAGATAAGTTGATGATATGAAGACAGTCCTCAGATTATTTTTGGGGCCTGTTGGTAGCTCCAAATATTACAAACAAACTCCATCACACACAAAATGTTCCACTTTTAGACATTTCACTGAACAAGGACGAAAGTTTAATGGGGTCACTTATAAAACTCAACTATTGAATAAATGAACGACTCCATAAGTTTAACTACCTTATAGGTTCCTGTGTCCAAAGTGGAACGTATGATGAAATTCTGTGAACAAGGCTAATTTGGTTTAATAACTTTGTGAACTAGGTGATAAAAACTTGTTAACCGACAGTCACTGCTGTATTGTCCATTCACATAGAAGTAGACCAAGAACGCTTGCGCATATGTGTTAGGACGAAAAAGTAGTTTTGAATAATCTAATGCAAACCTCAAATCTTATACACGGAGCCAGCCAGCTATGTGGGATTCTTTCCACTGGCCCTCATCTAGCCAGACAGTAGACGATCACGACCTCACGCGGCCAGTAGATACAACAATTAACCTATCCCATAGAACGCAGCTCAACTTAATAGCGAATTCTGAAATTTTGGGTGACCCGCCTGTTAGTCAGCAAGCAGAAGTGGTACGTTTCATTTTAAACTGTCCGTAGAACTATACACCATACGTCAGAAATTTTTGTATGCAATTCCGGTAACCATTTTTCTCACATTCACAGGTCGTTTAGTACTGCACATGTCCCTTGAAAAATTTATAGATCCGTATGATCTAATCACTGTCAATGCTTAGATTGGCTAATAACCTTTTCCAAAACAGTTATCTTCCGTCTGTTTTTATGTTAACGTGCTTCACCTGACCAAATATCTATTATCACAATCACAGGCTTAAGGCACTGGATGACTGGAATAAAAACATGCTACTTCACGGAGAAAGAAATGAATCATCTCAAAGCAAAAAGGTAAGTTCAGTTTAGATGTGAAATGAATAAGCATATGTGCGACATTTTTTGGCAATAATTGTTTGTTGAGGGCTTACCAGGTCTCGGAGGCAGCATTTATAAATAAGCACATGATTCCAAATTTGTCTATTTTAGTTACGTCTGGCATATATCAGCAACAGTATCCAAACAAATCTGTGGATAACTAGTTGCAAATAGTCGAGCAATTACATCTTAAATAATATGTTGAATAAGTCAAACAAGGCGCTTTCTGGTAAGCTGTTGTTGGAATCCTTAACACAGTATTAAAAACCTAATTGTCGCTTATTTTAAACAGCAGTTTACTCAGCTTCATTTGCGTAAAAAGCAAGTGGTGACACTAAAATTGAGGCAAAAACGTGTTTTTTTTAAATAAGGGGAAATTCAAAGCAATTTGTCCACCAAATGTAGGGCACTGCATTGACAAAAATAAAAAGAACATCTCAAAATCAGTGACTTTTCCGGGCATATGGGTAATATCACAGGATCATTCACCGCGATGGAGAAACATTCTAAATAATGAGACAAGATTCAGAAGGTAGCAAAAATCAACGCTAGGCTCCCCGCAAAAATCTGTCATGGGTTTTCAGGAAACCTAGACATAAGTCAGTAACTCCGTGGGAGGGCAGTCCCAGTCGAAGAATCGCGTAGCTAAAAGAAGGATACCTGATTCAACAAACCGTGATGATCATAAGTGAATGAGGAATACGTCACAGCCCATGGTTTGAAGAGCCGACTGAATAGTGGCCTTGTGGGAATCGGTGCCTTACTTCTCAGCCATGCCAGTCCAGTCAAATTGGCTTTCCTAGTCGTTCACTCTGCTGAATTCCAATACCGTAGCAGCACCACCACCAGCTGCGATAACGTCGGGTTTGATAGACGGGCTAGTCTTGCCTTTTCGCTAGCTTCTCGGTCACGCGGTTGTGTCCAGCACAACGCACATCGTGGATGATCTGGCACGAATTAAGAATATGAGCAAGGCTTTCCGGTTGACAGTAGTTGCAACGACACAGAACCGACTGGTCACTTCCACCGCGTCGAGAATTCCGTAACTTAGTCCGAAGAAAATTGCATTAGAACTGGTTGGCATGAATAAAGTCCCTGTGAAAAATGCGGTCTGGATTGAATGGCAAACGGATAGAAAGTAGAGACCGATACATTTTTTTATAACCACAACCGTCTGCTGTATGAAAAAGCTTGTCCTAGAACGCGTATCGAGACATCGAAGTACATTAAGATAAGGCCAAACGAGTCGTTTTTAACCACCTTCCTCAAAAGTGGACATTGCTGAGCACTCTGTCCGCTCGTGATTTGCGCAAGATATAAATAGTGATGGACAAACCTGAAAGGCTCAGACAGTCCAAACGAATTAGGGTGTGAGTGTAGCTTGTTGTTGTGTCTCTGGGAAGGCGTGGTCAAAATCAAACAAACGGAGGGACTGTAAAGTCCACAACATCGAACGTGTTCCGATGGCCTCGGCTCAAACTTAAGAAGTGGGTTACCTTCGAGAATAGGTGTTATCTCAGGAGGTAGAGGTAATAATGCTGCTTCAGGGGCGCTTTGATAGTTTCATTATCGTACGGAGCTGCAAATGGTGATTAACGAACGCTTTAATTTTTCGGCCAAACGAGATAACAAAATGGCTTACCTTGTCAGAGGCGCTTAGTGAGCGGATAATGTCCGGACCAAACTGAATAGACTCGTCGGCTCTGGCTGTTGTCGACACATGTAATCGTAAGTATAGCCTTCCGCTTGTTGATTTTGAATAAGGGTAGCTTCAGAGCACTAGCGGTGGCTGCCAGCTTCTTGAAAAGACGCGTCGGATTTCCGGTCAGGAGGATCATATTGTCAGCATAAGTGAATCCGCCGACCAGCTCATCCTAAGGCTGGTAGCCAGGCTGCGGTCAGGATAACACCAGCACTGCATCCATTGCCATGGTGGACAATGGCGACGACAGTGAGTCAATCTGGAAAACACCGCGCTGGGACCAGAGGATGGAGCTTTCGAGCGTGGCAGATGGGTTTCGATAGGAATCAGCAATGTAGCGTGTTAGAGATGGAGGAGCACTGAAGGCCTGAGCCGGTTTGACAATTGAGTCCTGTAATATAGAACCGAACGCCATTGACGTTTCTATCAAGGCCGTACATAGACTGGAAGATGTGGTGCACGAATTCCGGAGCAGCGCCTAAAGCAGTAAGGTCACTTCAAAGCAATCGTCACACTGTAGAGATGCGACTTGTAAAACGGGCAGCTACAAATGCGTGTTCCAAAGTGTGTGAAAGCAACGTATCAACGCTGTAGATAAGGCGATAAGTCACAATTCACGTGGAGAGGGAGGGTTGTCCACTTTCGTTACTAGCGTGATGCGGGAGCGGCATAGATGAGTAGAACAAACGTCAGTTAGCACAAAGAGGTTGAACTATCCGGCCAAGGCATCGGTTTTCATAGGTTTCAACTGTTTGGACAACAATCTGTCCGAATCTGGGGCAGTATTTTCCGTGCTCTTCAGGGTGAGAGAAACTTCCTCTCCGGTGGTCGAGTCGACCAAAGATTAGTCTGGGGGGAGAATCGTGCACTGTGTTCGTCCATCATTGTGCAGATGGGCCGATAATAACTGGGACCGGTACTCGTTAGACTTATCAGGGAGGCCACGGTCTGTCTAGAAGGCAGTTTTTTAGAGCCCAGAAAAAAAACTACAAAAGCAGTATCCACCTTTTGCTGCTGGTGCAGGACTTGAATCGCAACGTAGTTAGCTTGCCGTATCTGCTTCCTGGTCGTGTAGGTTCCCACAGCGACACTCACATGTCGCCGAGTGACGAGCCGCCAGAGATGCAAAAAAGCTTGTGAGGCGTGCACGTTAAGCCGTAATTTTGCCTGTACCATCTTAAAATTGTCTGAATGACGATCGTAAGCGGTTGCTATCAGTTCATCGCAGTGTATGAAAGCCTCGCAATTGGACTCTCATTGGGTTATGGCGGTTTGGGCCAAACAGTAGGACTATTCAGAGTGTTCAGCAGCTTACGATGCCTTATCCGATATCATGCTTATCTGTGAGGCGGAGGGTGGATTGGTATTGGGAGGAGTATGCTTCTATATTGATGTTCTCTAAAGCACGATCAGGGAAATGTTACAGGGGCCGATAATGAAGTTTGCGATAGAGCTAGCTTACCGGTGAGTCTGACAAGGGAAGCCGATCCTTGCATAAACAAATCTGATTCGATGGCTTTTTTGTACCTATGCTTCTCGAGGTTGCAACCAACAGGATGCACGAGCGTCGTATGCTGACTTGGATCGGTTTTGGTTGATGTGTACAAGCAAAAGCCAACAAACCAGCATTTGATTTGACTATCTAGCCACATTATGAATAGATGTAATCCGCTGGCCTGTCTTTTCTACTGGTAAGTGCCGGCGCGGAGGTTCTGGCGGTATTTTCATTTTCTTGACTGAAATTAACCAGTACGTTGAGTCAGTTGGAGTGGCTGAACCTATCTAGAGTTACTGACCGCCTATTTAATCAATTTTTGCATCAAAACTGTCTAGTCGTCACTACAAGGAGGTCGTTCATCGCACTGACTGGAAAGGGTCAACTTCTATGTAAACTACGAGTGGATGAAGCGTTGATTTGAATCAGTAACGGAGGAATTTTGATGCCCGTCAACCGGAATTTTCTGGCTCAATCTTATTTGGTGGAAATTACGGTCAAACAGGTGTCTCTGAATAAGAGTTAAAATATAACCTAGGCTCACGTATAAAATTCAGTCCTGATGCTAAACCAGTCTTCGGTTGTTCAAGTTTCAGTATTAATTGACCCAATTACTCTTACGTGCAGTAAAACGGACCGATTGTAGCATACGCGAATGCCATGACGCTCAAACTGTTTAACTTATTTCGTACTAAATTTGGTGCGGATATCCTAGAGCCATGAAAAAGTGTTTAGTGAAACACTTCAAGGTTGATGATGGCGGCCCCTACGTAGCATTTCAAGTCCCGTATGCGTGTATTCACCAGCGATTTACTCTGATAGTTGTCATACAGGAAGACCTCGTAAACCGTGGCCCGAAATGTTCAAAGTGAAACTCAGACTACTCGCTTATAATAATTTTGAGGCCTAGCTAGTTAGGAGAGTCACACCAAATAATATGGGTTTTCGAACTACATAAGTAGTTTACCGGGACAAATTCAATTCCGCTTTTCCTAAGACTATCCATCGGTAACCGTGTATCTGCTGGCTTATATGTCTATGCGATAGGTACGGTTGTTGCCTTCTAGATCAAACAAAAATTTTGCTTTTATCACCCCGCAAAAACAGCTAATGATTATCTCAGGGTACTCACTCAATGCTACGCCCAGCACCCTCAAGATTATTAAATGACCTACACTCGGATGTGATTGAACTTTACCTCCAGATGTAACTTCAGATTAAATGCTTCTTTAGCTATAAATTTTGTAAATGAATACAATAGTTCTTCATTACAATCCAAACCGTAGAGGCTACAACAAGATTTTACTTCATACATGCGTTTAACAACAATTGCCACTCGCCAGCCTAGTAATTTAGCTCAGTTTATTTAGAGGTTCAGGTCAATTGCTTAGGTTGTAAGAAGTTTGAAGACGAAGTAATTGATATAACAAAAAATGGCTAGGAAGTATATAGTGTAAGAGGAAAATGAACTGATAGGAGAGTTTGATAACTTTTCATAATCGCAGTCAGTTAAATTTGTAGCTTTTATCAGATGTTCAGGTGACTTATTTCGGTTTTGAATTTCTCCTATGTCCCACTTGTTTGAATACCACCAAAACTTAGTCTATATAATGATGAACACGCAATGTCAACTCTGAAACCGTCTACTGGTTTAGCCTTGACTGCAATTAGATAGAATATTCGACTGACCCGCTTCAATAGGAAGTTCTAGACTTGCGTGTCATCCTCACGGGAGTTTTCCTGTAGTGCCTAAACTCATCCGGAGAGGAAGCTTTCCCCGGTCCTCAGGATTATGGAGCACTTAAGATAATCAGTCATTCACTAACCCCACCATCAAATACACAACAAAACCATTTGGTTCAAAAAACTTTTCTCTATGGGAATAATAATTTCGCGATTAAGAATATAATCCTGACGAGGAAACTCGTGTGGTTTTAGCACAGCGTCTGACCATTTCTCAAAAATAAACGTGGTACTCTCCAACGCATCGACTTTAGTAACTGATGGATCGAAAGACACTGTGCAAGTGATGGATAACTACATTGATAGATTAGTGCACACTGTAATATTACACAAATTTGGAAATAAAATGTTGTATTGTAAACCGAAACCCATGGTTACCGGGACACCTATACGAGACGAATTTTCAAAAATACACAAGCCTGCGATTCACACATCATAAACACGTTGCGTTTGCTTGTTTATTCTGTCTATCATAAACCCGTTCAGTGGATTTTTGACTTTACGTGCAAGATGCCAGTGGCATTAACGTTACCCATAACTAGGTCACTGTGTTCAACAACAAATGTGTAACTTAATTCAGTCGCTGACGTCGTCAGCAACATCTCTGAGATAGCACATTAAGGTTACTTCCAATATGACAGCTAAGTAATATTATTTTTGCTGAGCCAAGTTAGAAGAACATTCTGAACACTTCCAACGTTCACAAAATTTTCAAACGTTTCTCTTTGGAAAGTAAAACGTTTGTTTTTAAAAAATTCAGTTCACATATTCCAAATGCTAGTTACTGTACTGAAGAAGCGTAAACAAAGCATTTCTCCGGACGCAATTTATCCGACCAGCGCAAAGAGTTACCAAGCGGAAAATGTTTCGATTCAGTTGGACTGACGATTCATATGAAGCTAAGTATAACATAAATTTGCCTCTTTTCTCACGCTTCCCAGCGCTCAGTATGCTGCAGTGGTGAACCCTGCTTTTGGAAATTATGAAACATTTGCAGTTGAAAACTCCGAATAGTAAAATAAACAGGACTTAAACTAGAGCGTAATTTCTTATACAGACAATATTTTGTCAGCCTGCTCCAAAACTAAGGCTTGAGTCCGTGCTTTGATATTGTTAGAACTCGTTAGCAACGCACGCTTGTGCCATTTCGTTCATCTAAGCTCTCATCCAAGTTCTCTTGCGACAACTACATCAGTCATACCGGAAGCTATCAGGCGGGAGATAGTTGCACCTAAAGAAGACACCGTGAGCGTTATTCACAATCTAGTATGACAGAGATTTTGAGAAGGTTAGTTTGGTCGTGATGGGAACGTGGCAAGTGACGCACTCATCAATGGGGTTGCCTTGTGAGAACGTGTAAAAACTCCAAGTCTAACTCCAGACAATCTATTTCACTACCGATGAAACCTAACGGGTAGAAAACGTAAGTCTGGTGATTTCCTTCGCGGAGCGTTTGCTGTTCATGCAGCTGAAAAGTGTGTGTAGTGCTTCATTGATACGAGACACATATCTACTACTTATCATTATGTTATCAACAGCTTAAAAATTGGTGGAATGAAGTATATTCAGTAAAAGTTTCACTTTATTTCTAAGTGTTCACCAGTTTATTACCTTGTTTATTCACAAATTTTCCTAAAAATAACTCAGCAGGATTAACTGATAGTAAGCAGATATCATCTAGTGAAACACAAAAATAGATCCTACATTCGGCTGACAGCACTTCTTGTATTAATGCTAGCCGTACTCAAGTGGATGTCACGCAAAATTCTAAGGTATAGTATACTTTCTCCTGGCTTACACTGTCAGACCAAAATGTTGACAGAGATCTTTAGTGTTCTATAGTTAGTTCAAACCTAACGTCTAAAGTGCACGGATATCACATGCCATTTCCTCCACATTGATGTAAACACTATATGAAAATCCACTCACCTCTAGGGAATTAAGTGAAGTGTTTTTTCGTCGTGGCTGAATTCCCAGTACCGATCAATTATAGCAGCTTAGCTGAGAAACACTTATTAAACCAGATGCTATTTCGCAAAGCCTAACGAAACCTAAATACAAGAATTGTCAAAATGATAATCATTCGATCCATCGATAATGCCTAGTATGAAAGATGAAAGGGTGATATAAATAAAACAGTACCCATTTCTGAAATACTCCATACTGATTTCGTAGTTAATTTTTCTCCGTCTGTGTACCAGTGCATAGATATGATGCCCAATCTGTTAGTGGCTTTGTATAATAACGAATTAACCCAAAAGAGAAATTTATTCAGTGGTTACCTGTTAGACGGATAGAGTAAAACGATTGGACATGTGTGAAGGTAAAACGTCCTGGAATCAATCATCTTACATTATACTAACCAACGCCAAGTGACTCATGAGGATGCAAATACGGTCTGTACGAACTGACTTCGCCTTGAGTGGTAAAAACTGCACTCAGGATTTGGCATGACTGATTTGACGAACTTATCAATAACAGGTCATCCAATAAATCTTGGATTCTTTAGTACCACAAGTGCTACAATTTGCTTTCCTTTTGAAAAATAACAATTTAAAAAAATCACCTTGTGAACCGATTGATCGACATTCCTGGATGCAAGCTTTACAAAGTCTAGAAGATATACACGTTTCCGTCCATCTTTAAAAGTAGTGATCAGAAAAAGCCCGTTACTATCAAACAGACTGTGTTAGTAATGTTTGCCTCAAGGGTCGTGAAATGTCTGTTAGGTAAACGTTTTATTCAATTAGCATTGAATTGAGTCAGCGGTGATTTCTGGATTCTCGTGTATTATCAGTCTATTAGCTGATAACGAGGATTGAACAAAGTTGGCTGATTAAAACAAACCAGTTGGAGTAATTCTTCCAGGCTTATTTAATTTCCTTGATTTGATAAAGTGATTAACGCTAAGTGACCAACCGATTACCTAAGGTGTAGTCACTTTAATACCAAAGAAAACGGCGCTTTCTTTAATCGGTATTGAGTAACTAGCCATGTGCCACACAGTTTCGTATTAGACTTCACTGTTCGCATTGTTTTTCCATCGATTCTGACGGCTTGTCCATTATTCGTTGCCACTGTATGCTGAAGAGATACAAAGTCGCGCACAGCAGACAAGGTGACTGAATGTAAGAAGATGCACAATGGTTTAACCGTATTACGTTGCCGAGAAAGAACAGATGAACAATGTTTAACCGGGATATTAGAAAGCGATGCACCTCCGTCATTTTGGCTGCATCTAATATTTTTAAGCAACAGTCTACTGCTTACCGCTGTTCGTGAGCGGGATCTAAGCGGGGTTGTGTCAAGTGATTTCAGCCAAATTTCCAAACTAGTCGCTCTTATGTAGTTAAAAACGTCGATCTTACTTGGAAGATAAAACGTTGAGCTAACTTGACAGAAATCTAACTAAATAGAATACATGAACTAGGGCAGTTTTCAATGCTGTAATGCTATATCCGGAGACAGCTAAATCTAGTTTGTATGATCGATCATTATAAAATAATCCCTTCAGAAATACACCTGTGCCTGAAGAAAATAACCATATCCTGCCCCGACTTTTAAAGTTGTAAAATCAACTAATAGTTTGCCTTGAAAAGTAGAATGTCTTAACGGCTTTGTGTTAAACTTGGAAAAACTTTCCAGTGCTTTTCTGTGTTTTACACCAATAACAAACTTTACGTACACAACCCAATCACTGACAGGAGTCTTCTACTCACTTGATTATCAGAAACATCGAGGTATAAGGATGGTACGCTGGATAGTTTATTGTTTGTGCTACCCAGTAGTTGTGTGGCAAAATTTTTAGAACGCTTGTTGTATGCATGACAGGAAGTAAGCTAATGTTTCGCACAGTGTTCCTTGGATTTATAAAGCCCGATCGCTTTGTGGCTATCAGCCCCAACCTGATGCTTACTACTTGTTTTTTTAAACCGTCCTTTTATGCGTAAATGATAGCTTAGCTATGCTGTTCCGTAATATCACTGGGCAATTGAGAAAATCTTTTTATTTAAAAGAGACGCAATTATTATAACTGTGGCCTTGGTTGGGTTCGAACCACCGGTTAAATATTGCCAGCAGCCTGGGCGATTGTTCGGCCACCTCTTCAACCCGTGTGTTTCTGCTTATGGTGTAAATACCATATTAAAGCACGTTTTCAGACTGCACTGGCCTTCTCGCAATGATTGTTACCAACCAAAGCGTAGGTACCACGGAAAAAGTAAGTTAGCTCAACAAAATCCCAAGTATGATCAACAACGATATTTTGGCGGCTGACAGTTGCAGACACTAAACGGAATTCCAAATCCATATCTGATGCACCAGACGGTTTGTAGGTGGATGACAGCATGTTTCTGTGACATAATCTAAACTTAGTGGAGTGAGTTAAGTATTCCACGAACTTGCCAACGGCCTCATGGAAGACCTACTCACCATATTCAGACTATGCTTCGCGAACAGTATCACATTCCATTAAAACTGCGCGTGTTTAACACGGGATACGACGCTTGAGAACTTCCGGTACCGGTTTTTAATTACTGTACCACAACACATTTAATTTTCGACAATAAAATTAACAAGTTTGAGCGTTCTAAAAGGTGCAACTCAGCGAAGGTGCATTATTTTACACGTTAGGCTATTAGTGTCGTGCTGGTTATTACATCTAAATGCAACAGGTTTTTTACAGCCATTCGACTTGAGGGTTTCTAACTAAGCAAGTCCTATCTATACGGATGCAATTAGCCAGTGATTTGTTAGGCTCATTCTCAATTACTGCCGTATCGCCATGTCTGACGTTTCTTTATGGCTTTGCTGCACACAGCTACGCAACCCGTCAGTTCAAGATTCGGTTCTGGCGAGGCGGCCACATTTATACCTTTGGATACTGTACCATAGCCAATGTATTTGAATTCCTGTAACGTCCAACTAGCATCGTACGTTCTGAATACAGTTTGCGAGACTAACAGTTTCCTCGTATATCCTTCTTTTTAAGTTTCAGGAAAACATCTGAAGTTTTATGTAACTGGAAGGATGAGCTCAAACGTCTGTGATTGAAACAGGATGAAGCATCATGCTGTTGTCTTGTTGACTGGCAACAAAAGAGAGGTTTAATCAGAATCGGCTACCATTTTGAGTTCATATTCAGTATGCTTATCCAAAGTAGGTATATCTGATGCTTTTACAATAACCATTGCCGCAGTTCTGATGCCCATACCACGATTTAAAACACTCAGGATAAAGACGATGGCGGAATACCCCGAATCCAACAGTATGGTACAACGGGAACCGTTCAGTATATATAAAGACTAGCACCTATGTTATCGTTGCCAAAAGCGACGAAAATGATTTCTTGTCGATTGTACATCACGATTCCATAATAAATACCTGGTAATTCTGGTTTGACAAATACACGCTGTTTAAATTGAAGAACGCACTCTCCGTTGTCCATGAGTAAGTAATTCGAGAACTTACTTGGTATCTATGAACTCAATTGGGTCAAACTCCATGGGGAGACAAATGCACACATGAAGACTTTTCAGAGCATTTCGGTTTGCATTCAATTTGGACACAACTGTTTTCCACTTATTGTCGACTTTTGTGCCAGAAGTATGCACAGTACTTATGAATTTTGGGATGATATCCTGCTCGCTTGATGCGATACTGATTACCATGCTGGAAGTCTGGACGTGGCACTAAGAAGTACTAAATGCAAGTCGTACGTAGAAAGCGAAAATCTTTTCAGTAACAGTGCCTGATGAGGGATATTTCGGAGTTAATCTATAATAGAAAGGTTCACAAAAGAAAATTACAAGAGAAATCCGGAGATCGTGTGTGTATGCACCATCACGTACAACTAGCACTTTCAACTCTTTTTTGAAACCGGTAATCGGGCTTCCATGTTTCACATCCAATAGGGTAAACGCCCTCATACGTCAGGAAATTCTTTGTAAAGAAGTCGATGGATAGAACCACACTCTTTGAAACTGTGTGGAAAAACAATTGAACGTCTGCTTATTAGGTCGCGTAGCATAAAACAATACTGCTAACTGTGCTTTCTCTGACGCTTCCTTTCAAGATCAGGGCGATTTGGTGCGTTCTGATTTTCACCACATTTTGACACTAATAACAGTAGAAATGACTTACACTCGGAAAGGATTGCTTCGCCCATCTTATGTGATTTTAGACCTATTGACTAAACCATTTTGTGAGGGAGATTACTTTTTGTAATATAAATGTATTTTACTTCTTTTTTGCGAGACCACCAGTGTAAGTTTTATTGAACACTTCACGGGGAGTACTTAATGTCTCCATAGGTTTGTGTGTGAAGATTATACCTTCTCACTTTATCTGAACCTAGGTAACGTTATTAGTGACAAATGTCCTTCAGATCTCCGGTTTGACTTTGCATTTGCTTGGTTTACACAACTTATTCTACTGGGATATTTGGTTGGCACTTGAATGCTGAGGATTTTTGCAATATGAACCCTAAATGCAAGCATATAATCGCGTCAGATTTACGGCTTAACGACCTATCAGCGTAAGGTACACAGCAGCTGCAGCTGACATATATAAAAACAGACAACTAGTACATGTCTCGATGAAAGGCTGCACGACCACATGCAGTCAGCCGGAACATGTGTCAAAATCGGCCAAGTTCAGAAATTAAATTTAATTTTAACATCCTTATAAACTTGGTGAATCGATGTTCAAGTTATTGATCCCCGTTACTAAACACTGTATTTGAATGTTCATAACAACAAAATTTTCATCTTGTTCGTTAAGTTTATATAATCCTTTTCACTGGACTACATGTGAAACATCGGACATATAAATATATTACATTTGCCTGACTAATGTTCACTGTGAATGTCGATCGCAATTCGGTTGCTACCAACAAACTCGGCTTGTTCGCAAATTAAATACTCCCTTCATATTTAACTTATCGTTTTTCTCAGTCTGACTAATTTACAGATATCCTGCTGTTTTTAAGCGGAGCAGAAAGTAGATTGAAAGCGGAATAATTTATGACAGCATTTTAACCGTAAAAATGTTTTATAGGGAGAACAATATTCACAACTGGACAACAAAATAACCGGTCTAACCTTGAAATTATAGCGAGAAGTATTTAGTTTATTCAATCGAATAAAGCGATTGACCAAACTAAGATAAAGCTTATGTCCAATAAACGTATTCCATGACATGCCTGTGTTAGGTCGAGTTATAATGTATTCTATATAGGTCAAACTGAAATATATAAACCTTTCTAAGTTCTTCGAAAAATTACGAAGTTGTTTGTCATGCATAAAATTCATTTGAAAGCATCCTCCCAAACTTGTCGTCAACATATAATTCCGGTACTCGAAACACAGTTGACTTGCTCACCTACATCAAAACCGGCGAACAGAAATTTGTAATCCCTGAGGAACACTGTGTGTTTAAAATATATACAAGAATGAACTCTTGAACTTATTCTTTTCGTAATCCCTAGTGATGTTTTTATGTTCGAAACCTCGAAATAATTATTGTCCTTGGAAAAGAGGTTGAGTTAATTCATAGATATCAAAATCGAGTTGCGAATCTTTGTTGATTTTTCCACTCTCCCATAAACGCTGTCATTTGTTCGAACGCAAATCACAGGAAATTCGCATAAGCCACATGAACGACAAGTGCCACCGTTATTGTTATAGTGACCCCAAACATGTATCTACGCTCTATATACAAAATTGGACAGACAAACGGAATACTGAACCTACGGTATATATGCATGAAATACTTTTTACCGACGATGCATCCAGGTATGAATTAGACTATCGATTGACAATATTTGTGGTCACTTGAAACTATTTAAAAGTAGCCAGTAATTATCAAGAGATTTCAACATTTTCCTTTTTTATCCGGGTTGTTTACTCTTTGACAAATAAAATAATCATGATTTCCGCTGTTGTAACAAACCTCTGTTTGGAAACTAAACTCGAAACTTTACGTCATCACCAATAATTCAAAGGACTGAGTTTTAACTTCATTAGGTGTTCTCATCTATTTGTTCCCCTAATTGCCCTTATAGCTTGTGTTTCAAGTCCACTATCAAATGATGTCAATTTTATTGTCTCTTACATCTCGTAGATGGGTAAATGCTGATAAAAATCATGCTGAAAATACATTATTCGACGTCCTTTGGGTGAGGTTTAATTTCGGCACCTATGGAAAGGAAAACTGCTTATAATTACGCATGAATTATTCAAGCATTCAACTCCGAACTAAATACTGGAAAAACCATAGAAAACATAAATATGTAGTATTTGTGGATGAAGTAATCCGAAGACTGTCAAACGCTATGGTGATTCTATAAATAAAACTTTGTCACTAGGCAGATATTAAATATAGCGAACAATAATGTTTTTAGTTAGTTCTTTATTAAAAGACTTGGCAAGCTGGACAACTTTCACATGTCTGTGAATAAGCGTTTAACTACGACGTTGTGTTCATTCTTGCTGCGTGATATATATCGTACCTTTGAACCACCTGTCCAACAATCAATATGGCCGAAGTACAACCTCCCATTTCTACGAAGACATGCCCAACTATTAAACTTTAATAAGTTTGACACCTGACTCAAATGATTTTTTCAAAAATATGACCGCCAAATACTTATCTGAACGAAAAAGACGCTATTATTAAAGAGATTTGATCACTTTGAAGAAACATCGAGAAAATCTCAATTCTAACGTAACTTTTTGACAGACTGTATATAAATCACCCTAAATGCTAAGCTACCATCAGGCAAACATTTGATGGCCTGCATCATGTACGTTTGTTGATGGGTATAATAGACTATTCACGGCTAACAGAATTTTTAAAAATGCATATGGATATGTTTCATAAACAGCTGGGAAGCGACTACCACCAAAGTCAAAAATGACCAAAACTTCCAACTACACTGAATTTTTAGCAACACAAAACATAGAACTTAATGTTGATCTGTTTCGTGTTAATGAGTGTCAAACAAGAACTGGATTACAAAACTTGTTAAGGATTTCGGAGAAATTTTCCTGTACATAGCAAAGATGCAAATCTGTTTTTCGATAGTGAAACGCAGGCGTCATCAAAATTGGTGATTTCTGCCATTCAACGCATCGAAACTGCACGAAGCAGTGTTTGCTGACACGTGGCTATTAAAACACGCACTTTTACAAGTGTTTTAGTACATATCTTAGAGAAAAACTCGAAGAGCTCATTTTTCTGTTTTCCTCTGTTTTGTTTCCATGGTGACTTTGCGAAGAATGGCTCGATACTACACAAGGAACTTTTATAGCCTTCATTCAATGTCATGATAATGGTTATCCCTGGCTGATCTCCACAGAGTTATACACGGTTTAAATAATTCTAGCAGATTTCCAACATGATTTTACATTATCCATCACAGGGACAACTAAGCATCATGTGTATCACACTGCAAGTTCAGTTGTAAGTATCAGGTGCAATATCTCGCATAATTACGTCAGACATTGTGAACTGCCCAGTCTGTTAGCTCGTAACTGATAAATGCCACCTAAGCGTTCTGGATTGCGTAGTAAAGATCCGGTTACTTTCTTTGTAGGACGCTTAGAGAGGTTGGTGCTTTTGAAAATATATTGAGCCAAACAGTAAACATCTTTGGCCACCAGTCCCAAAATGAAGTTAGGAAAGAATTCGATCGGAAGTTTAGAAAGTGTTTGAAATGGATTCAGTCCCCGTACAATATAACTAAGGCTGTACAGTAACTTGCTCCACAACAACATGTAAAAATGTGGGATTAAATAGTGGCACACCTTTAAGCAACGTATCTTTGATTCGTAGGTAAAAAAACTGAGAGGAAGTCGGATGGCATTTAATATATATATATATATATCCTTATGATCAACTTTCAGATTTCACATGAGATCATACTTGGAAGCATCTCCTCGCTTAGAAAGTCTACACGACTGAAAAATAGTAGAAGTAGCAATCTTTTCAACTGTAAGTTGCTAAACTTAGTAATGAATCGGAAATAATTTAAAGTGACTACTTAACCTCAGCTCCGTTGGATTTGCGTCCAAAATTTTCTCTCCGATAGATTACTAAGCTTGTGATGATTCCGTAAGTGATATTTGTGAAAAACCCTTTCCTGCGGAGGAAATGAAATAGGTCAAGCCTCATTCACAGGAAACTTTGTACTCAGAGATAGGAGACTACTCTTTTTAAGTACGATTCGTTTTGCAGTGCTCGACGTGTTTGTTCCCGAGCCGCGCGTTACCGAATACAATGCCTGTCGAAGAAAAGACTTGTATCGCTGGTGAGTTGTTACGAAAGCAACACGGTAATCACACGCTTCCTTTTGAATGAGGCGAATTATCGGTTTAACGGATTTTCAAAACTGCAAACAACTGTTTCTCCGACACCTGTTAACAACAACAAAATATTTGACAATTATCGAAAAAAGTACTGCGTTGGCTTTGCGACTTATCTGATTACAACTGAACTAAAAGTGCGAAAATTTTGGTTTCGGCTGGATTCGAACCAGCCACAAAAACGTCCAAAAGCTGCAGCTGCTCTACCAGCTGATCTACAAGGCCACCCGAAAAACTCAGAAGCTTTATATTTCTATTCATTTCCCCACCCAAGACACTGCCTCATATGGAATCCACCAGATGATCTAAGAGAGTGGCAGACTTTCTAAAGCGCTAGGACCTGAAATCCAAAGACTGAGCACTTAAGTTGTACACTGAGAAGTCCAAGAAACAAGGACCGACATAAATTAGTTTCGCGGTTGCCGTATCTCCGGTCATAACAATAAGGCAAGCGGATTATTCTCCAAATGTTATAATGGCTTACAATGTGGTTACGCTAACTTGATAACACCTAGACTTAAATGGATGGTGTGTCGATCAGCACATATGACTCATATCTGTGTAATTTGATACAAAGTTTTATTTGATTGATAATATAAACCACTATCAATCTTTAATCGAGCGCAACTTAAATTTAGCGGTATTTTTAAAACAACAGAACAGAACTTTTGATCTTAAGCAGTAAGCTGTTTAAATGTGCTCAGTTGAAAACAGTGGTATTTTCTTTTATGAGATGAGAATCGTGGTGGAAACATATTGAATTCGTTGTCGACAGAGTCTATCTTTGTTGATGAGAATAACAAACAAAAGGAATATTCGTAGTTAAGTGCGAACTGAACAAATTGCTTCTTTTGAAAGAAGCAGGTTTTGAAAAGCTTGACTGAGGACTTAATGAAATTTCGACTGTCAGTAGTTTCCGATTGTTAACTAACAGCATTTTCTGTTACTCAGTAAGAGCAACTTTTATCCGGTCGTCGCTCTTCCACACATCTCACACATCTGATGCATCAATTTTTCTGAATGGTGAGCAGCGGTCCATAGCAAATATCCTCCACAACAGACTGGCTGTGCTACCGAAATAAAGCCATACTACTTATTATTGCATGGCAATAATCAATTCTTGACCATCGCGTTTAACTGCTTTTTTGTTTGGTTTACTTTTTAGATGGATAGCATGACGAGGAATGAACGATTTGAGCAGTCTAGATCTAACATGATGCGCTTTGAGCGTCAGTTTGGTAGCCTGTTTGATGAGGACGACAAGGCTTCCGGAATGCTTATGCAATGGGGTCAATTCTTGGACCACGACCTTGATTTCACTCCTGTGGATGCCTCGATCAGTCGGTTTAGTGACGGTCTAAACTGCAATGAAACCTGTTTGAACGACCCTCCCTGTTTTCCCATTCTAGTTCCGCCAGGTGATCCAAGAATCAAACATCGATGCATCGGATTTGCTAGATCTAGCGCCACATGCGGGTCAGGGTCGACCTCGATTTTGCTGGGCAAGCCACATCATCGAGAACAGCTAAATCAGATAACCTCTTTCATTGACGCATCCAACGTGTACGGAAGTGAGGAATTTGAGAATAGTCAGCTCCGTGAAACGTTACATGACGAGGGTAAAATGAGAATGGGCATGCCCACACAATCCGGCAAACGACTACTTCCGTTCAATATTAGAGGACAGGTGAGTTTCAAGATTCTGACGTGCTCAATACGTTTAAATGTTATTATTTTCAAGAAAGTTTCGAACCGTTCAGGTTGAAATAACCGAACGGACGCGAACGTTCTCCGAGGTAGTGATTTGTTTGTAATTCTCAAGGTGCGTGGCTGAAAATTCGTCGCTAATTAACATATCTCAAACACGTACCCGTGACTAACTTATTTATTCTATCTGTCCCAGTAAATGCCTGATATTACGTTTAACGCATAAAGGATAGGATAAATGTATCGGGAAACAAAAAGCGGTCGTCATTAATGTCAAAATATTAAGCCCACATCCTTGGGCAACGAAATGTTTTGTGGAACTTCATGAAACAGGAGATGTGCTTTGATCAATTCTGCATTCCAAGGCACTCTGTTATTCTTTGTTAACCAAGGGAAAGACATATATTTTCCAGGAATTCGTGCACACTAACGTAGCCAAACCGGTCCCAAAGGGATATATGTAATAATCCCGTATATACTGCACAGCAGAATCCAATTCTAACTGTTTTTTTTCACTTAACTTCTAATGTTTACGTGAGTATAATAGAATTATCGTGTTAGAAAGCCTTACCAGATTATTTACTCGACAACGTTGAGTCTACAGGAACAACGCAGGTCAATAATGAGCCTTCTGTTTGAGACATCACCTGTATTTGAATTGTGTTGAAATTCACAGTGTGACAGGTTTTGACGTAAAAGATTCCACAAGCAATTAGTACATAACACATTCGTGAAGAAGAGGAAGAATCAAAGGTCCCAGTAACGCGTGGACCACTTCTAATTGAGTCAAGAGAATGTAACAGAGCTACCATCCACATCAACACATACACACCATTGTAGTAACCAACATAAATAAGTTTAAAAATTGGTTAGCCAGCTATATTCATTAGGAAAATTTCGAGGCACATCTCAATTCTTTTTCGTAACTCCTCATCTTATTGTTTTACTTTCACACAGTTTCTACCAATCCCAGTAGATGTATTAATGCCGTCAAAGCTCTTAAAATCGCGTTTTTCGAAGATATCACATTTAGTTGAAAGAGTTCACCGGAATGATCTAACAATTTTCTCACTTAAACCGAATGATAAAATGCCAGCCGCATGGAATTCATGTTTGATAAACTCAAATTCAGAAATGATAAGTAGATTAATCGGCGGTTACAGATTGTGCACAGGCGCCTAAATATTGTGTAACTTCAGGCGAGGTAACTCAATTTTGGACTGGCCTTCACTAAACTACAAAGAATTCTTTTTAAAGGTACACCAGAGTACTGATCAGGATCTACAGACTGGCCTTCCATTAACTTAATATTATAAAGGTTTTTCTATTATTTCTGTGCCCTAACTTTTGTGTCTGAACTTTTTCGAATATGGTACTTCAGTTTTAGACCACTCCTAGCTTAGTTTCTTGAACAAAAACGGGATGTGAACACAATGACTTATCCTCATTAATGAATCTTAAGTATGTACTGGATTTGCCCCTATCAAAGTCTGTGAGCAATTTTCCGGAAAATTCGGGGCGGCGTCATTTTATCTCGTCTTACACGTCATACAAAACCCCACAAGCATATTTCATTTGTAACAAGGCTAATCGTTTACACTATTTTGAATGAAAGTTCATTTAAACGTAAAAATCGATGAAACTGGTGACAAATGATTTCCCGCTCGCCTATCACTGTAACCCCCAATTTAGTCTTGGTTTACTCATTAACAGTTAACTTGAGACATTTGTGTTGTAAACATTTCTAATTATAATTTTTGAAAACCAACTGATTACTATTGATTTATTAAGATCTTATTAGCTGATAGTCCCAACAGTCCATTCAAATCATTCGGAATCATTCAGAGCCCAATCAGTTTGGCACGAATCTTTGCATAACACCGATTTGTGTGCAATTTTATGTTTGTGCTTATTTACCATCCGATCGTGGAAAACGGTGTTTTAAAGATTTGAAAGTGTTTGATAACTTTGTTGACAAGCGTATCAACAAAATACTAAACTAGTGATCCGAAGATCTTTTTACCTTGCTTGTGTACACATATCTGAGTACACAGATGATTTGCAAGTAACCCCTCGGACATTAACAACCGTTGCCACGAGTACATAAACATAGACAATGTCCTTAGAAACTGCACAAAGTCATAAAGGAAAATGATCAGATTCAGAGCAGGGTGTTTATAGCGCTGATCGGTACAACGTCAGAATTTGTGCCCAGTAGACGTGTGTGCGAAATCATATTCTAAGTTCACTTGACGACGATGTGCTTACTAGAAATATGAAAGAAAATTATAAATACTAGATACAATATGACAAAATGGAGGACGAGCCTGATACACTTATTCTTCCGCAATTTCTACTACCAAGATCTGCGGCACTTCACAGAGAGATTTCTCTTTCCGATATCAATAGGCCTTACTTTGCATGCGAAAGAAACTTGTGGGCAGAGTCAGAAACCTGACTGAATTCAAACAAGAGAACGTATAGATCCATTTTCCAAGTTATCCGTGCGAATAAGCGTATTCTAGTTGCATGATGTATTCGATTGGGAAGTTTGTTGAATGGCAGATAAAGCAAATTCAAGGAGACCTAAATAGGGTTGGTGCTCTGTAGTTTTTCACGAGAGGTAGGTAAATCTCATTTACAGGTTGCTGGTGGAAGGATGACGAACGGCTGTTCCGAAATTTGACGTTACAGTGGCATCCTTTTATGCATCAAGCTGATTATTATTTTGGAATGTCGGTTTACACAAATAATTAGGTAGTCTCTCCAGACCGGTGGATTTTTCGTTGAGGAGTAAAGGATGTATCATAGTTGTACCCATCATGCTATATCTGTTTGCGTCGACTTGAAGGTCCCGGATTTCAAATGTAGAAAAGTTGACTGTCACAGGTGACTGCTAGTATTATTGCTGACAAAGTGCATGATGCCAGTTCAGCAGAACTACATTTCATACTAATGAACAATATTTCTAGAAAAACCCAGCAACTATTTGGGGGTGTTAGAATGTCTTCCCTCGGGTTATCGTAAAAAGTATTCAATTCCAAAACTAACTGAGTAAAGTTATCATTCTATTGGCCTATCCGCAACAATCTCACTTGTACTGGTTTAGGTTGTCCCCAACTTTCCTGTTTTACACCTATTTGGTACAGCGGGGAAACAGTTGAACACTATTTAAAGTTCTTAAAGTTTTATATGCCGTAAGCATGTTGAAACGATTGACAAGAAAATTACATATTTTACAAGAGACAGAGATGGAGAATTAGTGAAAAACATACATTGCGGAGTCCGAAGAGAATCGTTCATCTCATATAAAGTTTTAAGGGCGCTTGATGATTCTGGTCCATATATTTTGTTCCAGAAAGACGTCAACGAAGGTAATTTTTCTGGGCCACTTGAGTCAACTCGATTAAATTTGCGAAAGGGAAGTTAGTAATCGGTGGTATGTATGTTCTAACGGTTTCTCATTGACTACATGCATCTTTTGGTTTACAGTTTTGTAATACCGAAGTGATGTAGGGTAGGTGTTTGTGTTAAACGACGGCGCATGAAAACGCTTACCTGTGATGTGCTAATTTTTGCAACATATTAACATCAAAGAAGGAGGCATTATTTGGTTCCCAACTTAAGAATGAACAACGAAGCCCAATAAATTTAAGACGTATAAAAGTCAGCTAACAAAATAGTTGTGAACCTTATAAGATGTGTAGAGCCATGGCAGATTTTGTCTTTCGATATGCTTCAGGAAGCAGAACTATAAACCACACCCATCAAAATTGTGTCTAGATCGCACAGTGCTAGTCGAGTTCACAATACACTGCAGTTTTTCACAAGAGGTAAACTGTTCGATAAAACCGAGCAAGGAAAAACATTAACTAAGATGGCCGCAAAACCATCAGTGCGCCCTCGGCTGGAGTAGATTCCATAAACTGTGTAAATAGAAATGCACAGTTGATCATCATTTGAGAGCTACGCCGCCGTAAACAAAAATACAGGAGGTTGTGTCACGAGCTACTTTTCTAACATCGATAAGCCATAATCTCTTTTAGAGGCATAATGGAGGAGCAATTCACGTTTTGTACCTCGAAACAAACCTCAGCATATATGAGTGGGTAGATGAAGCAAGTGAAGAACTACCCTCACGATAATTAACACATAACCCACCACCGCTCGCTTCCCAGCTCCTGAAATAATATCATAGGTGGATCTTGCGTAAGATTTTACCGTTGGTTTCATAAATGATAGCAACCAAGTCTTGCAGCATGCCAAAGTAATCAGGCTGAGATACCGATGTTCACAAAAACGCTGACGTTGGTTTGGCCTTGTAGTTATAACAGTGCTAATGACTAACTAGCCATTAGTATATTGCCAACTGACTTACATCTTTAGTCTCACATGTTATTCATAATTTATAATTCATAATTTATAATCTTTTATCCTTATTTCAACCGTCGGTTGAAATTCAAAAGTTGGCTTTTCCTGGGTTTCTGCAGCAAACAAAATTTTTAGCCAGACGCCACCGAAGTGTAAATTACAGTCAATTATAATTTGTCTTCAACTTTGTCGCGCTTCCCTGTCTTTCACAAGAAACAATCAAGATAAATTTTCTAGGAATTAGCGTTGTCTGATTACAGGGCCAGTGTTTCTGAAATTCTGTCTCCAAACAGGTAAAATTATCAAAGAGCTTAACGAAATTCGGTGACCATGGAGCTAAGCCAAATCGCAGGCCGAAGAGTAATGGAACAAGAATGGAATGACAAGTCTAAAAACGTCTCAGCCGGTTCTCTTGGAGATTTTGTTTCGATGGATGGGCCTCACTGAACAAGTGTTTGCATCTTTTCACGCTTTTTTGTTATGTGCAGTCGAAAGGATTGCTGCTTTTCTATCAACTGTAACACTGGGGTATTCAGTCGCAACGTATTCTTCAAAAAGGGCGTTGACTTTCACTCGCTTTCTGTATTCCAAATGGAGATAAACCTGGAGACTTATGGCCAATAAACGTTCCTCACACGCACCTGCGTGTTTTTGCGTTAGTTCACACTTTTGATAAGCACGTGGTCAATATATGACCTCGGGATGCTCTGCATTTCACCACACCCATAGCTCATACAAAGGAATGGAAAAGTGGAAGGCGCCAACAGCTGTTCAGCTGAAATCGGTGCACTTTAGGTAATGTCACTTCAGAAATGCATGGCACGAAATGTCTGCGCGTGTAACGAACGCAGAACTAAGCGGATAACTGTGACTTACTGACTAACCTGAGTGTGATACAAGTCAATTTATGTTTTAGTGGAATACCTTTGCAAAAACAAAAACATAAACTAAACGATATATAACACGGTTATTACTCAAACTTTGACACGGACAGCAATAATTTTGCAATGTGTTCTGTGAAGCTGCGACAGATGAATAGTGTGACGATTCATTCGTGGCAACCAGATATGAGTTAATGTTCCAGTTGTATGATAAGAAGTAGGAGATATGGTTAATGAGCTGAACTCGAAACCGATTACAGCTCTCGTCTTCTCACAACTCCTTCCGTCACCCGTTACCAAAAGGAAACAGAACACTTGAGTTTCGTCCTGGTTATGCGTAAAAATGTTTAAATACTATTTAATTTCCTCAACATTACAGAAAGAAGACATAGGTTGCGATGTGTTAACATTTCGTTTACTCTCATCAGTCGCAAACGTAAAACAAGCGAGTTATATATGATATACAACTAGAGATAGACAGGTTGTGGACAAGTTTACAGTCACACCGCGTATTCTATCATCACCACCATGACAACCTAATCAAGAGGTCATCGATTGGAGTTAACATACAGTAACTGTGTCTCCTCCCGAGGTGATCGGACAACCTGATCATTACTCAAAAACGAAAGTGGTTGAGTGTTCACATATGATAATTCGGTTGTGTCTAATGTGAAGTCAATCGCGCAGTGGTAAACATGGTTGCCTCATGAACAGCGTGTCCTTGGTTCTAGTCCCGGCAGTGGCGATGATATGCATTACTGACGAACTCTAATGAGAGCGAGACTCGAGTCTAGTGCTTCTTTTCGAAAGGGGCCTACTGGAAAGTCTATGGGGATGCAAAAGCTGCGATCAATTGAAGGTGATGTTCAATCTATACAAAGGCTAGTAGCTTCGGATTCTGTTGACTTAACAATATTTTAAATGATCTAACAAGGTCAATCTGGTGACCTGCAATAATGAGATGTCTGGCGATCGATGATGCGGGGTTTTGAATAACGGATTCAGATTGTTGTGTCATGAGTTATTTTAATCAGTTCGGGACGTGTTCTGTCACTCGTTGAGATAGCTGTCGGTCCTTTCGACCTATGCAGAGGTCACCACAGTTGCAAGTCAACTGATGGACAACGTGAGAGACAGAATGGTCAGACAAACTGCGTTCGCGATTGTGTGGAACAGGTCTTTTGGTTGTTTGAGCCAAGCGTATTTGGGCAGCGGCATGCGTACGGGATAGAGCACAGTGCAATTTGTGCTTGATGTCGTTTACCAGATGATCGCCTTTAAATTGCAAAAATAAGTGTTTCTTTCTTTTAAGCTGTTTGTACTGATTTGCATTTGGTCTCCATGCTGTGATTATCTATGAAGTTTACAGGATATCCTTTTCCAAGTAGCGTTTTTCTGAGCATTTCTTGCTCCATCTGCAGCTTATCAGAGGTGCAAATACACCTGGCCCTGTAAATGGAGCTTTGATCAAACCCCGCTTGTATGCTATAGGAACAAATTTGAAAAACTGAAGATATTGTCCACCCCATGTTGCTTTGTGATGCTTTGCGGAAAGTTTACATATCGCAAAATGTTTCATACTTCTGCGCCGTTGAAGTTATTAAAAGAAACCCAGTGTTTCGTATTTAATTTCGCACTAGCCAAAGTGTGGTATGGGGTCCGGAGGACAGAAATGCTTTCAGTCAATTGTAATAGACAGTATTTTTTTATTCAACAATCTGTTCATTCAGATTTTTATGTGTATTATGGATATCCGCTTTCATTAATGTAAACGAAATTATACATGATGTAGTCTGCGCTGATTCGATGAGAGCCTAACCTTAAGTTTGAACAGTGGACGTTGTTTTATCTGAAGGTATTAAAAAATATCAAAGTCTGCTTTCCCATAATCGCCCATTATGAAGGTATGAGCTGACCACAGCATAACTTGAGTCTGTTACAGACATTTAGTCAATACACCTAACTGTTTTGTTAATAACCAACCTATAGTGTTTCTGAAATTCTGCGAACTTTCGATCCTATCAATCAGTCTCGATAACAACAGAGTAGCAGCTAGCCACTGTGTATGAGTAAATTATTAACAATTTTACATTATTAGTTGGTAAATATGAAAGCCACTTTCTAGTAATGTGTCGAGACCTAGAGTCTTTCAATCTGAATGATCGTGCTGCAATTTCGACAATTCGTAATTTTTTTAAATAACCGCAATTATGATCCACTTTCTACGCTTCATTGCATTTCCAGCTGGAGTACAGATGGGCAGATAGGCAAAATAAAGTCACTTCCGACGCCCTGAGTAAATGAGGTGTCATCCGTGTGGGGTGGCACCCTTTCAGAAGGACACTTGGTTGCTAAATTGACATGGCCTGCTTCACAAAAGCATGTGAAAGACTATACATAGAATGAGGTAACACGTCAAGGTCAAGTATATCTGAGATGTATCTTAAATACCTGATTTGTTTCGAACGAGATTCCTAGTTGTAGGCCTTCTCAGTTGTATTGCTTATTCGACGAGTCAAAATCTCTGCCAAAGCCTAGCCTTTGTAGTTTGACGTCATACGAATTATTTCCCACCGGTATGTTCAACACTCGGTGCTGTCAGTTTTATGTGTACATCGAAATCCTTTCATGGTAGACGTTCTGTGCGAATGTTAGTCGAAAAATATCAATTCTGCTTTAATTAGGACACTAGTGGATATCTTCATAGCGCTGTCTGTGAAACTAAGAATAAGGTATCTTTTCTACTTGAGAATTAAACCCCTGAAAAAGTCAATATACTAGTCGTTCTAAGTCCCCTTCCTCTGAATATCTCACTGGGTTGAACCGTCTGCACGAGGATTCCCAGTCCCTGCCAAAAAAGATATTAAGTTAGTTGATTACCAGCAGTTCGTCACTTCGTTCGCGATCACTGGAACTGAATACTTGTGCAATTCCGCCATTAAATTCACTTCTGATCATAAGAAATAACTGTTCCATTCCAGGTCATATACGAACGACTGAAATAAGGAAAAAGGAGAACTAACTAAGAAAAATAACTATAATGCATAATTGCTATCCTAGCTACTGTAAGCCCAAAGGTAAATGCTTGGATAAAACTTCTGATGTATTATCACAATTTTTATTCCTGATGCGCGCAATGCTGTTAAAATACAAATAGATCAAAGCCGTGGCGATCTAACTCGGTGGTTGTTAGTAGGACTAACTGCTTGCACGATTTCTCATTCAAGAATTCTTCGATGCTGATTCGGTACTCATTATTATCTTGAATCATCTTCAAGACATTTCACTGACATCAATCTGTGTGTTAAAAAGCCCTAGCTACAAAAATTACATGCATCGCTCTTTGCAGTCTACCTCACTATGCCCTTGTGAATGGGTCTTGTTTTTACTTTCCTAATTCAGTTTACCTCTGTTCGTCAGCCTTCATTCTTTGAGCTGACTGTTTTGCATGAAAAGATTTGTTATCATATTAGGTAATGTTGTCAGGGTAACTTCTCTTTAAACGAAGAATACTCTGCTGGAAAATTCAGTTTAGATTATGGAATGATAAGTCTGAATGACTGAAGGTCTATACTTCTTATAGGCATGTTCAAAAGGTTAAGCGGACGGAGCTGAATTGCAAGTGGCATCCAGTAGTTTTGCTGAACGTTCACGTATTCAGAGACGAAATGACTCACTCGACCGGTTAGTCGATCCATTGTTTCTCCTTCTTATCATTTAATAAGTGAAGCTTGTTTAAAACGCACGTATCAGTAGCACCCACCTTACACATGGCAATAAACGTTAGCCCCTTAGAATTTGGGTTCTGTTCTGTGGGTTATATAGTGCTAAGCATATCCAAACGAGTAGACTAGTTTGGTTTAAAAGAGAACCACCGAGAGACTGTCAAATTATTGCCCAGTAAGTGTGAAGATTTCTGTGCATTCATTTCAAAAAGTTCTATTGATGCGATCATGTATATTAGTCGACAGAACAGTTAGTGTCCCCGCTTCAAGCTGTCTGACAATCTGAACGTTGGATTGTTGAAACTTGGAAGATTTACATAGGTGAACTGGCTACTAAATACAACGATCGATCGCTTCCAAAGAACCGTGATTCAGGCTTTTTACTAGCACGCTTAAGTCAGTTTGATAAAACTCGGTCAGCTAATCAGGAAAATTTGATGGCGGACCACTGAACAAGTGCTCCAAGTCAACTCATCTACTAGAAGAAATCCTATTATATTGCGTGCCAACTGCTATGAGATTAAAGTCAACGTTAAGTCATACGAGTTTTCCATTACATGTTGTTGCTTAAGCTCTGAGACCTGATATCATTAACTAGAAAAGAATCCTCTACAAAAGAAGTCATTCGACTAGTAAATCTTATGGGCTTTAGACAAAGTACAAGCAGGTGTCAAACACAAAACTATAATTACGCAATCCTGCGCAAATTCTTTTGAGCAGTACCAAACAGTCAGTTGCACGAACAAGCATGCAAGATGAGTATTCACTGTCACAATTCGATTTTGAACATAACACGTTGACAAAAACATTGTAGACAGAAGTAACACATTATAGACTGCCAACACAAAGAACCGTGAATTCGGATAGTTCATTCATCAACAGTCCATACAGCATCAGTTACCTTTGAGAAATATAGTACTTATGTCTGAGCAATAAAAGTGTGTTTAGCATATTGCGCACTAAGTCCATTTTGAATTTGAAAGTTCTCACTATACAGTTCGTTTAAGTAGCTTTCTTTCATTTTGTTTCATTTATCTTTTGTTTTCTGATAAAGCACCACG
Organism: Paragonimus skrjabini miyazakii; assembly: GCA_014338405.1. Taxonomy (NCBI): domain Eukaryota; kingdom Metazoa; phylum Platyhelminthes; class Trematoda; order Plagiorchiida; family Troglotrematidae; genus Paragonimus; species Paragonimus skrjabini miyazakii. The sequence goes on from JTDE01000787.1 coordinate 97,117, forward strand.
CCTGTTGCATAATACGCTACCTTTTATCACAATTCAGGTTGATTGTCAGGCTGATCCCCAACAAGACTTTGTTCCTTGTTTCAAAGCCGGTGACCATCGAAGCAACGAGAACTTGGGACTTTTATCCATGCATACAATCTGGGTCCGTGAACATAACCGATTGGCTGATGGTCTTCGAAGTCTAAATCCTGATTGGTCAGGTGATCGCGTGTATCAAGAAGCCCGCAAAATCGTTGGGGCTTGTATGCAAGCGATCACGTATCAGGTGTGGTTACCAATGATTTTGGGACCAGTCGGTTTGGAAATGTTGGGCACCTACGCGGACTATGATGATCACGTCAATCCGACAATCAGCAATGAATTCGCAACCGCCGCAATGCGATTTGGTCACACTCTGATACCGCCAGTTGTGTTTCGTCTGGATGAGAACTGGAATCCCATACCCGAAGGTCATTTGCATTTGCATCAGGCATTTTTTGCACCTGAACGCATGATGAAAGATGGTGGAATGGATCCGATTCTGCGAGGCCTCTTGTATAATGGAGTGCGAGATCGTTCGCGCAATCCACCACTGAATGCAGAACTCACAGAGCGACTATTCGCTATGGCACATGAGTTGGCACTAGATCTGGCATCATTAAACATTCAAAGAGGTCGCGACCATGGACTTCCGGGGTATTCTGAATATGCCTACAGATTCTGTGGTCTTGGTAGCTCTCCACATCCAGATTCATTTGAGGACTTTTCGTCACGCATATCCAGCAAAGATACCAGAGAACGTTTACGCAAAGTGTATGGGCACCCAGGAAACGTAGATTTGTTCGCCGGCGCTGTACTTGAAGACTTGTTGCCAGAAGCAAGAGTGGGTCCAACTTTTGCTTGCATTATAGCAGATCAGTTCAAACGTCTCCGGAGTGGTGACCGTTTTTGGTATGAAGCACGTGGAGTTTTTACGTCGGCTCAGTTGGCTGAGATTCGAAGAGCAGGATCCAGCTTGTCCCGAGTAATATGTGAAACAGCAGATAACATCACTGAAGTACCTATGAATGCGTTTCTTCGTCCCAAGTCAGCGGCAGATATGATTTCATGTTCGGAAGTACCCAAGCTTAGTTTGGCAGCCTGGGTAGAATGCCCGGCAAATCTGTTTGAAGTGAATCGTTTTGAACCTAGTCGTATCCGAAGAAGACGTAGCGTGGGAATTGATCAGCAGTTCCCGTCTTGTTCCGCGACGAGAGATTCTTTTGAGACTGAGGTTGTACAGTTGAAAGGCAAAATTTCAGAATTAGAAGCTGCGGTTGCTACGCTTATGAGGAAAGTGGATAAATTTCCACAAGGAAAGCCGTGAATCTCATGCCATATATCCCAGTATGTTTTCCCGTAGCTAGGAAACTGTATACCTGTTCTACTCCCTTTTACCAAATGAAAACCCGGATAAACAACTAACCATCTAGGTGTTATGGCGTTGAACCATGTCATACGTGTGCTTTTGCTCCCGTGTTGACACATTTTGTGCATCACTGCACAGTACGACACAGCTGATTCCCGAATATATGTGATTACATTACTAGGGCTTCATGAAGTCATAATGCACAGTTGAAATCAGTGCATCGATTTCCCGTAGAATGTTTTCCAATGATTGACCACCAGTCTTCCCGTGTTTTCGCATATTTAAATATTTGATATGTAGAATAAACGAGTTATTACGTTGGATTTACTGTGTATAGGTACACTTGTTACCGATACTGACGAAACACTTGAACAGTCTGCAAAATCAAACATCCTGAACAACCAGCCAAAGTTCTGGCTTACCGATTTTATTGAAAAAACATCGTTTCATTTTACGGTGCTTCGATTATTTTTTCTGAAGTGTCAACATCAAACTGAAAACCTTCGCCAAGTATTGCATGAACAACTGCAAACATAGAGAGAAATCATGACTTCGAAATATTGTTGAAAAGAGTAACCATCAGCCACTTTATTTTGGAAGTGTTGTTGTTAGCCATTTGGAAGCAGTAGATCGATCAGGTCCAACGTGAGGCGGATTACGCGCGGTCTTGTTCATTATTAAGTAAACTAGATTCCAAGGATCGGTCAACTTTGTATATGAACTAAAATTGAGCTCAGTGCCCTTTCAATAGAAGTCGATTGAAAAGTCAGGCCGAATTTAGTCATCTCAGTCTTTAACCTCTACCACCTATCAATGGCCTAATCATACATTAAAGCATTTAGTGAGTGTGCTGCATTGCCGTATGTTCGTGTTCAAATCGGTTGGAAGCTTTGAAATTTTAGTGACTCCTATGATTCTATGAGTCTGTGTAACCTGAGGGGTAGGCAAGTTTAAAAGAGTCAACTTTCTAAACATTGTAGCATAACAGCGGTATCTGCGATCATTAATAGAAAGCATTTTCATTTAGGTATCTCAGAACAGTATAATTATGGAAACTACCGGAACAGTTAAGACAAATAAAGCTAGTCAATACGAGTCGCTAGACGGGATGTGAACGTCCAGCTCACAAAACCTGCTACATCAGGTAAATTCCGGCTGGACTACAGGCTTCCAACAGGTGACATTCGATAAGCACTAATTTCAGCAAACACCCGGCTATCGACCATCAACTCCTCCAGCTAACCGGAAACGATCGATTAAGTAGTCAGTCACTTAAATTCGTGTGTCATTGTGTGTTCAATGAAGAAGTCGAACCCGTGAAAAACGTTGTGTGCATGGGAATGTCAATCAAACGACCGGATTTTAACTACACTTTCAAGGAAAACTTGGTTCTATGTAAGATTATACGACCTCTATCATTAGGTGTTAGAGATAATAACTCGTTCGCTTTTGTGTACAAAACATGACGTTAGTACGTGGAAACTTTTAGTAGGTTTGCCTAGTTCACCTGGTCTGCTAGTGTTACGGCGGGTATGACTGTACATTCAGGATTAGTAATAGCCTAGTTACAGCATACTTTCAAAACATGAACATAAACACTACGTCACGATGTGAAAGTCGTGGATTAATGTCTGATACTTAACTCACTTAATAAGCCACTGTCCAGCTTCGTTGCCTACGATTATTTAAGTATTCCACTAAACTCTATTTATTCTGGCTTTTAAATTTCGTTTTGGAACTCACCATCGATAGCAACCGCAATTTCGAATACTAGTGAAATATTATATGTCGATTTGTGACCGGATATCCTAACTAGAATATGACTATACTGAGTTATACTGAGTAACAGAAGCAAGTTAGCAAACGCCTTGTCGAACGTACAGTAAATCAAAACAGTACGTACAAAACTAATTGTGTATTGTTGCGGAGATGCTGACCATGAATACGTAGTTTGCGCTATGAGGAGAAGGCGCAGTTCAGTAGAACATAATTATATACGTGTAACACATGACATCCTGATTAATCTTTTGCATTAGTGATCCTGATTGGTCAAAATCCCTGTGTATTAGACTGGACAGCAACAACTTTCGTTAAATCCACATAATAAATTGAAAAAAATGTCAGCCAACTGAAGCATTATCACATGTTTGTTTAGAATGCATACTACAGGACAGCTGATATGAGTCACAGATAGATTGTAGTGTGACAATATACACGCGCATCCTCACCACTAGATATATAAATACGCTTCGCATGTGAATATTGTGAACTACGCTAAAAAGGGCATGATATTGTGACAAACAGCTTGTTTTTGTCTAAATTAGGTGCTTTTGGCCAGGAAGGCATTAACACAAATAGACCACTTGTGGGAATCTCATTGTGAAACCTTCAAGGCTTAATTCGTTTCACTGTAGAGCCCATGATGTTGTAGATAAGAGATGGTGCTCAAAACTTACATCGAATTCGTGTGCTGGTTTGTTTGATAGTCAAGCGACCAGCTAGCCAGAAACGAAAGTTTTACAAGTAACAGCCTGTGGTGTGCAAATAGTCGATACCAACTACCACCAGCAAAACGTTTGCTGACTGTCTTCTCCCTAGTAAGCTTACCCAGCATAACACACGCCAAGGATTCGAACCCACGGCATGTAGGTCAGTGTTGAACTGTACGCTAAACCACGGAATCATGATCACGGGGTTGCTGGAAGATATGAGAATTACCAATCTTGATCATAGCGCCTCATATTTGCGAAAACCTATCTGGTCGTCTTCTGGGACCGCAGGGATGTACTTGTTGGTTTATAGGCCAAGTACAAACGGTTGATCGGTTTCAATCAATCAGAAAAGAGAGCACAGTAACCAAAAAAGTGACTTATGCGTTGTGATGAAAAATTGATAAACCAACTCTCCACGATACAGACGTTAGCAATCGATAGATTATTTACCCATAGAACTACATCTTTTTAAGTTTAAATGGCTTATTCATCGCCTTCATGAACAATCGGAACAGCACGCATGATCATACACGATCCAGCACTATAGTTCGATTATGAAACCGTTTGTGATGGCATCTTCAGCGGGGTGCTATGGCTAACAGACGGTACTGACAGAAGAGCAGTAGATTAAAGACTGTTGTTAATAACCCATAGTTTCATTTGGTTGGTCGCTGGTGCCTAATGACTTTATGTTCCACATACAAATACTGTTGAGAGAAATGTTTGATGTCTGAATGATTTGCCATCAGTAGTTGCATGTTTCTTGATACCAGTTTACATGTATCTTAATCTCTGACTGTAGTTTCACGCTAGTGCCTATCCTCACGCTTTGGATTTTGGAATCGCATACCACGTGCAACTGCAGCATTTGTGGACATGTTAAGGGGAATCACTGGAATTACTACGTTCGTTTACATTTGAATGCAGACCTTTAACCTGCATTATCGTACTGGATTCTTTTTATAGTTTGCATATCCAGATATTGTTGACAAAGCTTTCAACAAAGTATATATCAGTGAACAATTATTTACATTTATCGGAAATTTTTGAAATTGTTTAATATCATCAAACCGCTCTTTCACAGCAGAGGGCAGGTTGTGGAGGTAAACCGGTCCCTGTACGAAGTAAAATAGAATTAAGGATAGCGGATTAACTCGAACGGAAATAAACTCCATAACTGATCCCAAACAACCGGTGTTGAAGTTGTTAAAGTTCGCCTGGTTTGTTTGTCATCTTTTGTCTAGTATGATGTGGAAAGATGAATCCGTAGAGGTGTGTTTGGCTTGGTTGTAGAAAGCCTATCCTTAATCTGTTCTTATTTCTTTGCTGTATGCAGTAAACTGTCATAATGAATTCTGTACCATAATTGCAAATAAAATGTTTATTTTCTTCCTTCTTACAAACATCATTCTCTACCTATTGAAGCTTCATCCTTGGCGTTGTTGACACGTTCTCATCATCTGTACCCGATTGTTTTAATGAGGTCATTTCCCGTTGACTGGTGGCTGTTTGTGAATACGTGCTTAGTTGGTCCATTTTGAACTCCTTTGCTGGATATGTTGTGTACCCGGTTGATTCATATTCAAGGTAAGACAGTACCTTTGTTGTAATTTTGTTAAAAAGTACCGTATAAATTCTAATACTTTCGATCGACTTTGTGACGTTTTTTGGACGTGGAAGACAGTCCCGTTAACCCGACCGTCTGAATAAACTTTATTGGAATTGTCGAATAGGCGTTACTGAGCGAATTACGCTAAATCGCTAGGAGCGACTTAACTACCGGTACCTCCAGTTGATCGATGTCTCCAGTCGATTGTATTGTCAATCAATCCACCTAGTGTGATGTATACTCGAGACAGAACGAAGAATTTGGTAAAATATCTGATTGTGTAGGCGAGAACAATCAGGTATCTGCATTCTCTTGTGGGTGTAAAAGACTGTCTACGTTAATGGGCTAAATGCCTTTAATGTCAACTGTGGTACAATTTCTTTGTTTAGTCTAAAAGTGAGCATACACTACCGCACGCAATATTTGACTGTCTGCGGTACATTGTAATACATTACGCGACATAACTGAAAGACCGCAAAATATTTCATAAATACTTCTACAACAGCAACTTTCGAAATCTCAATTGTTAGTACATAAATAATCGAGATCATTTCATCATACAATATTTAAGTTATTTGGTAAACGTTTATCGTCGATGAGTTACCGAAGAATCGCGCAAAAATTATTATGAAATAAACTTTATGTAGATGCAAATAGTTTTCCTCTCCCGGTTACAGCGGCCGAAACTGTGTTTGAAAGTTCGTCACGAGGCATGAGCTCACATCCCCAGGGGTAGCGTCAGGATGGATTGATATGTCTAAGATTGGATGAGTACTTGTCCTGAAACCCAAACGAAAACAGTGAATAAAATGTGTTGGTTCTAATTCCGTTTTGCTACAAGATAAATCAAATAGAGCACAAAAGGGCACCTACTACTTCAGTTTCTACGCAAATGCTTTACAATACATCAGTAAGCACCAAACAAAATTTGCAGTGGAGGTTTGATGAAAGGCATTTCTGAATACACACATCTTCTACGTGCAAATAAATTAACAGGGGACTTTCAATTTGATAAAGACGAAAGAAACCCATTGTCTTCAAACAGAAAAAAAGAGATATTTATAGGTGAAGTCAATGGTACCAATCAACGACAACGATATTGCTAGTTCATTTTTGTCCGAATTATTAAAAAATCAAGATGACAACGCTTGCAAAGCACGAGCACATCCAATCCATTTTAAATTAGATAAACGCTAACAAGATGGATAGCTCTGGTGGACAGAGACAAGTCTGAGATAGCTTTCAAAATGGTTTGATATACTTCAATACAAATGCCAGTGCAGATATTCACTGATATGTTAGGGTGTGTCACAAACGGCAGAGTCAATTGTCTATTCTTAACAGTAAGAAAAAGTTTGAGTCTTAAACCAACATAAAGAATAATTTTTCACTACCGTCCAGTTTAGTAATGTGCACACGATACAACAAAATTCCAGTGGAATAACGCTCTAGTACACATCCATCGGGTCAAAAGAACCTGGCTTCTATTTCACGTACTTCTGCAGTTGACTGATAGAATAGCTCAAGAGCTTACTCATTTGATGGGTGTCAAAAATCTGTGTGACGGAGATGTGACTTGTCCAAAGGACAGGATAAAGTAATCTGATTGCCGTCCACCCAAATCAAGTTGAGGTGAACACGCAAACGCCATAAACTGAGATTCTGAGGCGAGACGGAGGAAGACAGTCATTCACTACTAATTGCTGCTCTAACTGGTGTAAGACACGTTGAAGTATTCTGATATATTTTTACCGGCCATTTCTGTGAATGTTTTCTTGACTGGCGGCAGTTAATTTTTATGTTGCCTTGCATAATAAGCTCAGCTAGTTGATCACAAAATCTGAGTACATTTTGACTTAGCGTGCGACAAATGTCTGCAAAACAATAGATGGCTTTATAGTATATTATTGGGGATGTACAAATATCTGCCACTTACGAGCTAACTAAATCGCAACGTTTGCAACTTATCGCACACTCACCGGGATTTTCGGGTCATTGTTGAGCATTGGTACTTATCCAAACGATTGGTGTTACACACTATGATCGGAACTTCTTAAGAACCACTCAAGCAATTTGAATCGGGGTACAAACTACGTATGCTTCTTGTTACTTCCCTACAGTGAAGAAGATCTCCTGCTGAACATGTTAAATTCTTTGTTTTATTGCAAGAAAGTTTAACTTTTCGCTTTCCTTAACTTTTTCATCCAGTTTTTAATGGGGTAAACTCGATCGTTGATTGACTGGTCAGCAAAATAATAGGTATGCAATACCGACACACAGGAGGTTGTATGGTGGTCTAACAAAAACTTTGTCTCACTAAACTCTGCTGGCTTAGTTGGTAACTAGTCCGTTGGTGTTGGGTTTCATCAGTAGCACGAGAGCTGATGATACAAACCCACCCTCGGTACGTGAATGGTGTTATGGTATGTCACCAGTTAGTGTCATCAATTTGTGTTACTTCGGACTCTTGGCTTTATGTCTGGAGAGGTAAATATTTTACCACTGGTAAATAGTTTGGCATATTAGTTAACCTGGAAGCGAGGCAGTTGTGAAGAATCTAAACTGTTACTGGATTCGAAAGAGCCACAGAAACAACATCCACAACGTGGCAACCGCTCTACCAGCTTAGCTACGAGGCTGTGACGGTAGCGCGGAGATTTGAGGTTAGGACGCATCATCATCATCATAGACAGATTCGAGGTTCTGACGCAGTCAACCATGCAGTCTACTGTGTCATACAAAGGCTACCAGTTACCCGGAATTTTGACTGCCCAAGCAGAATTTGTCAGTGATTTTAAGCTGAAATTCACCAGTGACATCGAAACGCTCTAACAGGCTAGCTACGAGGCTGTGACGGTAGCGCGGAGATTTGAGGTTAGGACGCATCGTCATCATCATAGACAGATTCGAGGTTCTGACGCAGTCAACCATGCAGTCTACTGTGTCATACAAAGGCTACCAGTTACCCGGAATTTTGACTGCCCAAGCAGAATTTGTCAGTGATTTTAAGCTGAAATTCACCAGTGCCATCGAAACCACGGAAGTTGTTGTACTGCACTTGCCATGTCCAATCACACTGTTTCTGTCGCTGGTCCGAATCCAACCGAAGTCCACATTTCTCGCAATGAAGTCTTCTTCAAGTAAACGTTTGTTATGTTTTTCAGGTGGTTCCGTCGCGCAGCTTAATTTTCTTGCAATTATTCCAACACCGTTCATTATTCTTAACTATTCTCCAACCACTTCAGTGGCTCTCCATTTTTCTTTTATGGGATCACACTGAAAACCAAGAGCTTCCCATCGAACTTTCATAAGCCAGTAAGACCTTTTACCTTTCCATTGACCGTTGATGAAAAATGTCCACTGTTAGCAATGTAACATAGCAAGACTTGATAATAAGACGCTTTTCACAACAATTACTTAAGAATCAGAGGATGCCCTTTCTAACCAGGGTGCTTTTGGATTTTCTCGGACCACGTATTCTGTCTCACTCAGGTTGCATATGTTATCATTTACACAATTGAGTTGAATAGACTGTAGTCACTCAGTTCATTCTTCTACTAACCCTGTTACATCTTTGATGATCGGAATTTAGTGTCATGTCCTGTTCAGAATTTTCTTAGCTATTTACTAGGTTACTTGAAATGAAGACACAAGAGGTTCCACACAAAATCGATATTGTTAAACGTTGCACATGGGCCTACTTTATAAGAAAAAGCAGATCTCACTCTTTCTGTTCTTATTAATTGTACGGATTTTTTCTACGCCTAATAGTATTCTGCAGGTTGCTGATTTTTACTTAATTGTTGAAGGGGTAATGAACTCGCATTCTACAACCACTCAAGACTTTTGCTAATTGCTCAATCGAAACTCCATTTCAGTTGATCCTAATGGCCGTGGGTTCATGGACTGGAGTTAAATGGATTCCTTGTTCGGATCCAGCCGAAGCTCAGTTTTGACAACTGGACCTAGTCTACGTTAGCGTCCACTGAAACTTTAATAATGACTGGGATATCATCCAAAAATTCTCTACATAACATCGGTTGTGAATGGCCTTCACGCAGTACAGATTGAAGTTTATTCACAAAGGATCCTATTGCTAAACAACTACATCCTATAAGGAGATTGAACTGAAGCGGTTTTCTGACTGGATAAAGTGCAGCCAATCAGGCCCCAATCACAAGCTTTGGCAAGCGGAATTTTGGTCGATCAGCGTTAATCAATCAAAAACCGCGTCCAGCTGCTACAGCGAATTTGTTTTGTAAGAGGTAGTAGTTAGAAAACATTGTTTGAACGCCTCTCCCAGTTGAGCAACCCAGCTGCCCAAGGCAAGGTAGTGGAATGTAACAACAAACGGGTTGGTCAAAACACAACCTAATGGCAATCACAAATGCTGTTGGTTCTCCATACAATTGACGTTGTTTTTGAGTTAATCTGAGGATTCAGACGAAACCCAACTGTGGAAAGTAAGGACTTCGGCTGGATTCGAACCATCGATAGAAAAACCATGTCCTATCGCAGCAAGCGTTCTATCAGCTGAGTTACGAAGCCACGCCAGAAGCTCGGATATGTCACATTTGAGCTCGGTTACCCACCCGTCGCATTGTAGCATATGGAATCCACCAGGGGATCGAATGCCCCGGCAAGATTTCTTGAACAATTCACACTGGAATCCATCAACGCTCCTGTTGATCATATTAGTATTGCAACTTCTATGTTCAGCAATGGCGTTGATGGATGCCAGCGTGAATTGTTCAAGAAATCCTGCAGGGGCATTTGATCCCTGGATGGTTCGAATTCAGCGGAAGTCCTTACTTTTCACAGTTAGGTTTCACTTAAAATTATAAATCTATCAAACTACTTTGTCAAACTGAGGTTGTTTAATGCTACTCATACCACTGTTTCTCTCTTTCTCTCTGCTCTATTGCCCAGTGCGCGACACTTTCAGGAGAAGAAAGCCTCATGTTCGGTAGTGAACCCCACACCACGTGCACAAAACGACACTTATTTCAATTCAACCATTCGAATGGAAAAAAAGCGTTGCATTTTGACTCAATATCATGAATCTCCTCAAATCTTTCCTTAAGCTAATGAGTAGAGACAGCAGACAAAATAACAGATTACTTCCCAAATGTGTACATCGACTTTGCAGTAGACAGACTCAGAATAGTCTACAATAGTGTATTTACTGAATAGTTTTCTTGTTGAATTAGTAATCCGGAAATACATTTTGTTCTACGATACGTTGACTAAGGGTCCAGTGAAGTGAACAGAGGGTTCGTGTTTTGAGCAGTCAATATATGTACTTGGTTTGTTCCCATGAACTTCATTCAATTGAACTTGTCAGCAGCACTAAACCCGATATTATAGAAACGATCCAATTTATAATTCATTGTTACTTCCACCTGTTACCTGTTACCAGGATCACTGTGTGGTGAAATATTCTGCATACTGCTTAGAACGCCAAATATCTTAACCACTTATTCCGTCGTCCATTCACACTAGTCGACGCATAACTATTTTTACACGTCGCACTAAATTCCATAGAGTGGAACTGCTACAATAATGAGTCAGCCAGTCAACAGGGTTGGAAGTATGAAACCGAGCACGCACTAGCGGTATGTTACACATAACATTTCACAGGCAAAGGTTTTAGATACATCAGTTGTTTGACATCTGGGACGAGTAAACCAATATTTCTACTGGCAATAGCCAAGTAGTTTTGCCTCATGTCTCACTGTCATAGAGTCCCTTATATAGTTATCCAACTAGGAGTTCACTCAAACGGTACTTTATCTCTTTTACTTAGTCTCTGCCTTAAATTTTGAAGTATAGTCATACACCAAGCCCTTTTTGTGTCATCTAAATTAATCTATGCTTGAATGTTGTGTATCAGTTAAACTCAATGCAGACAGTATCTAAATAAGACACTGTCACTTCGAAGTGGCTAACCAAAACACAGTCAATATTTAGGTAGTTTGAGATTTGATTTAGTTAGTCGCCAAGAAGAACAGATGAAGCGATCAGCTGCTTTCTATCATAGTGTAAACGTCGTTAAAAATAAAGTCGGACTTGGATCAATGAAAATATACAATAAAATCTCCTTCGGACTACTTTCTAAAAGTACAATGTTGTCGGTTAATGTGATATCAACAGCACTTTACGTGGTAAAAGTTGTAACTGCTATTCGCCACTATCTGCATTCCACTGCCACCGCTGAACACGCTGTAGTTGCGAGGTGCCTAACGTTATATCACCCTAGAATTTGCTTACGGGTCCAGTGAAGCAGCGTTTACGCAATCGGACAAACGATCAGGTCATATGGAAAGCGTCACATTCAAAGATATTTCTCATAATTTAGAGGAACATAGTTTTAATGGGAGTCAGATTAACAAACACGGTTTGCCGGGATTACTATCAATTTACTTCAGCTTCGGGCTGATCACCTGTACGGTATGGAGACCAAAATGCTAACCCAAAGGATAATACCCATAAGTTGTAGCAAGTTAAAATTATGCGCATAACTTTTGTGGGATACTGTCACCAGTTGAGACCAATAGTCAACATCAACCGTCTCTGGTGTTGTGACCGCAAAGACGCTTGGCCTGCGAAGTTGTCCATTGCACTCGCACACACAGGATAGCAGTAGGTTCTCATCCGCCCTGGTGGCACGTCCACCATAGTGCGCACACCCAATTCTAGTAGTCGCTTCTGACCCATCATCTTCCTGGTATTGAGATCTGTCCTTCACTTCCCGAATGCAGGCGCTAGCCTGCTCATAAACGATGCTGTATGTTATACAGCATTGGTACTTGTGTTTGGTAAAGGGTGTCAACATTTTTTCACTGAACTTATGGCCATTTGGCTCTGTCGTTTGGTCTGAAATGTTTTACCTCGGGTTTGCAGTTCGCAACAGTTCAGTCTTATAGGAACGCGCAGTCTCTCTTCGTTTATAACATGACGAGTAAGTGATGTTGTATCAGATGGATTACGGCTCTCAGAAGTCTTTGTCTTCTTATGGTATACACTTTTACTGATATAGTTAATTGACAGCAAGATTCAACGAGTTCGCCTCTGCGTGCTTGATCCAAAAGCCGAAACGACCGGTTTAGTCTTTGAACATCAAGCGGTCTTGAAACGTAATGGTCAAGTCAAAAATCCCATTGGGTCACTGAAGAGAAGCATGGGGAGCAATTATTTTCAAAATTTATTTCCTGAACAAAAGAATCGAACATGCTGAACAAATTCAAGTTCATAAATAACCTACGGAGGTAGATTTAACATAAAGTAATTTGATACTATCTGATCTGTGCAATGGCCACAGTCACTAGCCTGCATTCCTATCAGAGATCTCAACCATAATCCTGGGAAGTAATTTTACATGAAAGATCAAGCCATTTGTTAATAGTACACCGGTGACTAATCGTTCAAGTGGATCACAGATGCTTGGGATTTCGGAACATTTTGCATGATTCAGTTGGATCTCAATAAATCAACTTCCGCTATTTACACACCGTGTTTGTCCTCCTTACACCTATACAGTTGTGTTGTTTTGATGACAAATGTACAGAAGTAGTTGGTAATCTCAGT